>CM053512.1:1845116-1886838 GCA_028627145.1 Eidolon dupreanum | reverse complement strand
GTTTTCATGAGGAAAATGAAGATGATGTCTTATTCCATTTTCCACTGATGAGCATCACCACCCTGTCCGCCTCACAGTTTTAGTGGAAATTCTCTCATTAACCTTGAGTAACTATAACAACTTCCATGCCTTTTCACACTCTTTAATTCATGTGATCGTGAAATAAGGAGGCACATGGCTTGAGACAAAGTTGGTCTTAGACATACCCTGGGAACACTTCAAAGTTTCAATAACAGTAGTTACATTGTGTATTCATATAGCACTCTGTATCAAAAAAGAAATTTCAGAAAAGGGAGCCATTAGTTAGTTCTAAAGACCCGTCTATGTGAATGGCTTAGCTTTCTACCTTACTGCTGTTGGCTGATGAATTTCTCCTTTCTCTTTCGGTATTGCACTAAAATGCCATATTCTTGTGAAACTAAGTAATGATTTTTCTCGCATGGAAAGAAACTAACAGGGTAAATGTCATTTTTTGTTAATTCGAAAGCCTTTCTAAAAGATATGTTCAAGAGACTTTAGAAGATCTTGAAACAATGATATTTCCATATCAAAAATGTTTACTTATTAATAATGCACTCAGATTAAGGAGACTGTTTACTTCCTAGTTTCCATGCAGATTTTTTTGTTTTTTAGGTTGACTGCTTGAGCAAGCTACTTAGTATTACGGATTATTTTTTCTTTTGAAAAAAAAAAAAAATTGACAATACAGAAAGACGTAAAGAAAGATATAACAAACGCTCATGACTTCACAACCCAGAACTGATATTTATAACACTTTGTCACCCAAAAGATAATGCTGAAGCTCCCCGTGGGAGCTGCCGACTGTCCAGAGCATGTCTGAAGAAGTGGAACCGTGGTTAACTCACCGCGTCGGCCCGTCCTCCTGAAGGCCGTGCCCACCGTGGTGACAGCCGACACGGCCCGTCTCCTCCAGCCCGTTTCCATGTGTCATCTGCCCTTTACTTAATCTCCCCAGCTTACCTGAAAATGAGCACCTCGATATAAACAAATGGTGTAAATGACCATTAATAATTATTATTCGGAACTTCGTCAGCAATGATTTGATTCCTGAACTGGTACAAATTTCTATATTACTTTGGAGAGGTTTCTCGCTGATAATAATTATGTGTTTTCTAGTATGATGAGAAGAGTATTCATATTTCCTAGCCTATAATGCCAGTGAAGCAATAACGATTATGAATATAATTTCCCCTCAAAGAAAGCAACAGCCCCTTCTGTAGAGGTGGAAGGCTTAATTTCCAAATTACTTTAAAGGATGAGTATTTAAATGGTAACCTGGTGCTCGTACTCTCGGGGAAGAAATAGGAAGACGAAGCAGAGGAACATTCCTAGAAATGTGAGCGTGACCTCTGTGGTCCTTACAGTAAATTGTACTGGTTCTACATGATGTTTGTGTATTGTGCCCTCATAAGCTGACAGGACTTTTCCATTAAGTGGGCAGGTGGATTTCCTATGTACCCTGCTGGCCTATAGAGGTCTATTGCTTTCGTGTGTTTCCATTACAACAGAGCCTAGGAGGGAATCCTCTGTGGTCTTTTCACACAGGTTATGAATCTTTAATCTGTGGGCTGTATTTGTATTTGAGAGGTGACTATTAATAGCCGGGTGGCAGCAGAGTGACTTTCTTAAAAAAGGGATTTCCCTGTGTATGGGTGGATTAACCTTTCAAAATATGTTTCTATTTAAACCACCGAGTTACTGTTTGATTCAGAACCATAAAGACGACCTCTCCACGTCCCGATCGGGCCTGTGGGACGCGCCAGGACCAGAGCGGGCCTCGCTGAGTGCGGCCGTGTGAGTAACGCTGACACCCAGTGCCTTTACTTTCATTTTGCTTACTTACCAGAGTCGGCTCTGACTTAATTTCTTTTTAAGATGCCTAACGTTCGCATATTGAAATGGCAGGTCTGATGGATGGTGACTTTAGTAACAGTAGCGATCGGGAAAAGTTTCGTGTATTCCGGGTGGGAAGTGAAATTCCAGGTGGGCGATAGAGCTTAAAAAATGCAATACCGTGCGACGGTTTTCCCGAAAACTTTTAGGGTCTTTATCCATTGGCCTCTGTCTGTGTCAGAGAAATAAGCGTTTGAAGTGACACATTTAACTATGTGAATGTCATTCTATTGACTTCATTACTTCTAACCATTCTGCAAAGATCACCAGCTGCTAGTCACAGGAAGAGTCTGACCACGCTCGCCCCCTCTGGTCAGCTTGGGGTTCAGCAATCTGGATTGAGCGGTGCTGAGTGCAGGCCGAGGGGCGTGCGAATCGCTGTAGGGGCTGCGCTTCGTCCTGTCTTCATGCGAGTGTATCACCTGTTCACGGGAAGCATAGGAAGTCATAAAAGAATGTATTTGTAGGTATAAAGTCACTGGACTGTTTTATTTAAATAGCCAAAATTTCAGCAGGAGACTGGGAAATAATCTTCCCGTGGCATAATTTAGGTGTGAGCAATCAAGGTGACCCCCGAGGAAGACCATGTTAGCAGCCGGCAGTGGACGAGGGCGGAGTAGAGCCGTTTCATTGACCTAGCACCGCTCGGGGTCTGGCTAAGCCACGAACTTCCTGCTGGTGAATGCCGGGGGGCTTGGGTCCTCCCGGGAGAGCCGGGCGAGGCCCTGCGGCGGGAACCCCTGCACTCACGGCTCTGTCCCCACGGCGATGGGCCGCACGGGGCCTCGCTGTGACGGCCGCAGGAGTCTTCCTGAACGACGAACGGTCCGGGTCAGCGGGCGGCTCGCAGGGTGCTCCTATCAAAGCTTCAACAGCTCAGAACTGCGATGTATCGTTAAAGTCCAGAAAACGGGGCGGTGGGAACATGCCTCCTCATTTTCTCCTTTCCTCTCCCCCCCCCTCTCTCCCTCCCTCTCCCTCAGCTTGCTCCTGCTCCCTCTCACCACTACGTCTAAACCTTCATTAGTATGTCATCTGCTTCCAGTGCAACTTTTCCATTGGAATTTGCAGCCAATGTACCATTGCCTGATTTTAATGAAATAGATGAGGTAGGGATGAGGAAGAAATAGTTTTAAACATGGAAACTTGAGTATTAAACTTAATTCCTCCTGTTAAAGGACCGGAAACATATAAGTGCCAAAGGGACCTGTGGGACAACGTAGAGGAGCCAGGCAACAGTCCCAAATGCCTAATCAAGCAAGGCCCCTGACTCCTGACCATCCTCGCCCATGGGGGTGAGGCCTCTCTGTGGGAAGAGTGGGTACGGGGCCCGAGAGCAGAGATGCTTACTAAGCCCTTTGTCAACTGAATACTAGGCCTCCTTTTAAGTGTCATCTTTTACAAATTGCTCTTTGATGCTTTAGTCTTCAGCGTGTTAACTTTCAGTTCCTAGAATCTGCTTTCTCACTAAGATTAGAGGATGAAGACCACTCAGAGGAAAGGCTGTCCCCCCCCCGCCGTGGTTTTCCCATCTGTTGGGAGCCGTGACAGTCTGGATCTTTGTACGATTGTTTCCGTGAAGGATGAAGGACTTAGAATAAAAGAAACGTGCTTCCCACACATGTGTTCTCAAGTCTT
This sequence comes from Eidolon dupreanum, assembly GCA_028627145.1. Taxonomy (NCBI): domain Eukaryota; kingdom Metazoa; phylum Chordata; class Mammalia; order Chiroptera; family Pteropodidae; genus Eidolon; species Eidolon dupreanum. The sequence continues at coordinate 1,883,286 of CM053512.1, read as the reverse complement.
TAAGAAAGAGGCAAGAGCAAAAAATGTCTTTCCACTGAAATTGCGCAGAACATGAGTAAAATGTTAATTTCATTTGAAAACACTGCCAAGATTAAATATCTCCACGGTTTTCAAATAAAAGCAACATATGGGTGAAAATTATTATGGTGGCTGTAAAGCGCAGTCCCAACAAACAGACCCCTCGATTGATCTAAGAATGTAAAAAACCTTGGATGACAGAGAAATAGTCACAGAGAGGCAGTGAGCACACAGTTAATAGATTATGATGATAAGTCATCAGAGTTCATTGTTCTATGCTTTTGCTAATCGGACATGTATAAATTCTGCAAGAAGAAATATATTAAGCAGTATAATTCATAACATGCATTTGAAGGTAAATTACCCTTCTCGGTTTTAAATTACATCTTAAATTACCACTATGGCACAATGTTTCCTTCTGCTGTGAGTAAATACTGATAAATAGTACAGTTATGTCTAAGACAAAGGAACACCATCAGTATGTCCTTGGGTAGGTTGTCATACTCACTTTTGTCCTTCAGTTTTAGAGAATACATTATCGTTTCTTCACAAACTCTTCTTTAGGAAAAGCTGTTTAAAAGTCTTCTGGGAAGATGGCCTATGTTTACAGAAGGCAAAACAACTGTAAAGATTAAAATAAGCAAAGAATTGTTCAGCTTAAACAACAAGAGCAAGTGCTTCCCTTTTGAATTTTTCTTTTAGAGAAAAACATAAATATTGGAACAGCAGCAAAACTATCAACTTTGATTTATAATTGAAAAAAAATGAGTAGGAAGATTCTCAACAAATGTAGACAAATTTAATGCTATCTAAATGTTTGAAAAAAATAAGATGAATTTCTAAGTAGGGATTTTTTAGTGATCGTTTAAAAATAAAAAAAATATATCAAAAAATATAACATAAACATTAACGTTAAGATAAGACTAAGGCAGAGAATATAAAATTAGTCTGAAAGAATCTTGAACTTCACGTGTGAAAGCACACAACGGATTTTGTACCTGAAATCCAACATCAGGGGTTGCGTCTCATCTCAACTTTTCTTTAGCAACAGAAAGCGTTTATTAAAACCCCAGGACTGAGCTTAGTCATTGTTAACTAGTATTAGAATCAAACATCTTTCATTCATTTTCACTTAGTCATATTGAGATAGCATAGTTCCTTATATATAAACATGTATATTAATCTGAGTATAGCCACCTGGACGTGAAAATGCCAAGGTGATTTCAAGGTAGTCGTGGGTATTTAGATTTACCAAAATTGCTTGATTTTAATAAGACTATGGTATCACTATTATTACTTGGAAAATATAGTCCCTGACATGCTTCTATTGCTGAAATTTTGGTGCAAGTCAGGATCCACTCACTCACCTGAAGCACATTCCCACAGCACAAGGAACACTTCCCAATCTCGCATTTTCATGATTATCTGCAAAGCAATCAACATTCATAAACATACAAAACATACATTGTAATGCTCATGTCCCATAAAAAAACACTTTCTCTACAGGATTTCCAGTGAGTTTTGAATGTTAAAGATTTGAATTCTATCATACTTATTCAGGGCTTATTATTCACCAGGCAACTCCAGGCAAATCTCCTTGTGGTGCAGATCAACTGTCATCTCTTATTTAATCTTTATGTTCTCCCTTTTGAAGACAGGAAGTGTTATCCTTACTTCATAGATGAGGAGACTGGGGCTCAGAGAGCTTTTTTTTTTTTTTTTTTTTTTTTTTTTTTTAATAATTGCCAAAAGTCACAAAGCTTGTTGAGAGTCAGAGACCAAAGGGGGCCCACATCTTTTGACTCTTAACTCAATTATCTTTCCGATAAACACACGTGCTAGGAAAGGTGGATTTATCCTCTGCGGGACCTCGGTGAAGCCCTTCAGTAGAAACCCACAGTACAAGACAAGTTCCCAGAATGGAGTTACATCTGGACCCTGGTCCTGCTGCAGAATGAGGGGCCCTTCTGTGGGCAGATCCTCTCTACAGGGCCGGAACCGGCCATGGGTCACATTTCAGTAAGCCCCCAAGACACATGCCTCATGAGCTGTACGGCGATACATGTAATCCTGGGGCGCCGATTCCACAGCGCCTGCTGGAAGGGTTAGGAGCCCTTCACTCGACCTCCTCTCATGTCAGAGATGGTGATTATGCCTTGCCCAGGGACCAGAAGGTTTGGTGACAGCCTGGGTGACAGTTTCTCGGTCTCCTGACTCCTGGCTCAATAACTGTTCTAATTTCAGTTGCCAGGTGTCGTTTTTCAGACAGAAGTGGTGCAGGTGCCCGGGGCGACTGAGCAACAGAGAATGAGGGTGGCGAAGAACTGTACTTCGCTGCCATCAAACAAAAAGGCTTCTTAGAAGGAAACAGATGCTAAAAGTCCCCTGATCTGACACCATTCTCAGAAATATGAAATGGAAAAAACCCCAGCCGTTCTTTTGGGTATTTCTTTCTTTTGATTTAGCCAAACGATGTGTAGCCAACAATCTCTTTCTTCTTCTCAATTTCCCTCGAGCCATTACTGTAAATGAGAGCGGTGTGTAATTTTCCTCTCTTCCAGTTTCTTCCACGCTGCAGTTAAAGGGCCTAAGTACCTGCTAGAGATAGGAATCTTATTTGGTAGAGGACATGAATGAAGACCTAGAACATACGCTTAATTTTTTAAAATGACATCATATATATTCTTCAAAACCTTGAACATTTGCTTAATTTTGCATAGGAATGATCTGAAATGGTTTGATGGACTCTTAGCTTCGTGCTTGTAAATTGAGACTGGTTTTACAGTTGCCTCATACGCTTTATAATCCCTATTTCCAGGCTAGATGGATTCCTTTTCCTTTCTACTTTTTAAAATTTTTCAGATGTACAATGACTTTAATCGGGAGCTGTAGGACTCAGGCTGGTATAAAGAGTGATTTAGAACAAGCTAAGCTATTATTAGAAAGCCATATTTAGGGTTTTGTATGAAAAGTGCTATAGATCCATGTTTTCAAGTCGTTGCTGGCATCATCCATATTCTTTAGTTTGTTCGTTCAATGTTAGTGGAGCATTTGGCATCTTACAGGCGCTACACAAGGTCACAGGCAATTGGTAGAGAACTAAACAGACATAAAATCACAGAACTTCAGCCTAGTGGAGAAGAATGGCCAAAAGCAAATAATAGCACGCCCACCAAAACAGTGAAATTACAATTACGATAAATGCTACAAATAGAAGGTGCATATAGTTGCAGGAGTGTACAGTGAAAGAAGTTAGTATAGTATGGGGAGTCAGAAAAGATTTCCTTTAAGGGGAAGAACAATCTAAGGAGAAGAAACAGCAGCTTCGAAGATTATAGCAAGAGGGAGCAGTCCTTCAAGGAACTAAATAAAAGGCCGGTGTGTGATAGAGAAGATGCTGGAAGGTGCTTCCAGGTCAATGGGGGAGAGGACAGCACTTGGGTTGTCACATGATTGGGAGCTGATGATCTTAAGTGTCTTGCAAAACCAGGAGCGCTCCCGCAGAACGAAGGGCCACCACTTCCGGTGCCCGGCTGTGGCCCGTCTGAGACGTGCGGAGCCAGGTACCTAGATGAGGACTTTGTCCCCGCAATGGGAAACCACAAAGGTGTTTCTCTGTGGGGCGGAGACAGGGGGTGACAAGATCAAACTTGTGTTTTGGAAAGGACACTATGCTCTCCAATTTATTCTTCAGTAACGTCCAAGTCACTTCTTTCTACATGGAGGACAACGGCACCATGTCACCCTCCTGCCTTCAGCATTAATCCAAGAGTGATGCTGGTCACTGTCCCCAGTGCTGACAGTAAATGTTTGTCAATGAGGGTCATACCATTTTAGAATCCAAGGGACATTAAAGATAATCCAATCAGGCTCTCATTCTTCAGAAGAGGACTGAAATCTAGAGAAAGCTAATATGCTTAAGATCACACATCTAGTTAATGAAAAAATTGGGACTAGAAAAATAAAATAAAAACAAAAAATCTTTGATTTCTAATCTAGTGGGTTTTTTTTTTCCCTCCACATTTCTTTTTTACTAATAATAGCAAGGATCTCAAAACCTTTATGCATGATCTGCATGTTGGCAACAAATAAGCCCACGCTTTGCAAATTATAAAAGGCTATGAAAAATAAACTCTTGATAGTTGCTGAAGGCAAACCGAATTGTTTTAAAAGAACTTTTAAGAACACTGTGGTTTGTCCACTTTCTTATTTTTTTTTAAATTGGATTTTAAAGTCTTTAGGCAGGACATTCATTTACTTGTTCTCCACAGGCCTTACCACCTCCTCATGTCACCAATTTGTGTTCGCCTCTGACCTTGCAGGCATTTTCCCACTCCTGACTAAAAATACTGCTCTTTTTCCAAACTCCACTTAAGCCTCTCAGCATGGACAAACCCTGCCATCCACTCTCTGGGGACAACATGCAGACTGGGGCACAGGGCGCCGACAGTGCTCACAGCCCAAGACAGTCACCCCAAAAGCTGAGTGGCATGTGTATCAAGCAAGAGTCAGTCTCATTTGTTCCCCAAAACTATATATGACAGTCTTACTTTTTTTGCAATTATATAATTTAAATAAAATTTATAAAAGCTGATGATACATGAGTACAAAAAAGAATTCTGGTTTGTATGCAAGCTAATCTGAGTAAAAATGAGAAGTTGTCAAATTTAAATTGGATGTGGGTGACGGAAATATAAAAGAATGAGAAAATATCATGAAGATCTAAAAGCCTTTTGTTTTCAGTTTTGTAAATGCCTTAAAATTCAAATTCTCCTGTAAAGGCCAGAAAGCCTTTTCTAAATACCACCAGTAGGGCCCCACCTGGAAAGGGGGGCTTGGCAACTGAGGTGCACCTCTGTATTTTAAGCTATAATAAATTAATGATATTAATGTATTATTATTCATGAGTCCTATTTTAAGCCATTTTTTGATCAACTGACTACCTGTAGGTCTCTCATGGGATCCATAAGAAAGTGCTTTATATATTAAACAGCAAAATCCCATTTCTAAAACAATCAATATAGACACGATTATATATGTACGTGTGAGTGAGTGTATGTTTTTCATATTACCTTACGAAATCTTTATTATTTTATATAGATATAAGGATACTTTTCTTAATGGTTTAGTACTTACCCAAGGCGTTTCATTCTAAAGGTATTGAATCCGGTTGACATTTGATTTTGAATTTAGTAAAGGTGGACGCAGGGATGAAAGAGTTTCTAGGTAAGAGCATGCTATATAAAAAGCCCTCGTCGGCTTCAGGTTCAGTCTAAGTAGAGCTTTCACGCCTTCGATCGCACGTGTATCGTGATGCATCCCAATGCTGCAGCACGGCCTTGACCAACATGACAAACTCATACAATGGTAGGAGAATTCTTTGGCAGTTTTCAACACGACATTCTCGGGGTCTGTAAAACCATTTTTGCAGAGCTGACTCTGACGGGTAACACACCCCAGCCCTTGAACCTGACTTGAGAAATCCAAGTGCATTAAAAGCTGTCACCACAAATGGGGAAAAGCTCATAAAACTTGGTTTACTTCCAAAAGTGAGTTTATTCTCTAAAGCTGAGTTATTTTGGAACTGTGGATTGTGTAAACTTCTGCTTAAACAATCAAACAGCGTAGGATCTTCACTGATGTACTGAAATTCATCCAAGAATCCGGGACATCTTTTAGTTAAGTTAAACAGAAGGCAACAGCTGCTTCTTGAGCAGTAAGAAACTCCTTAAAAAGAGGAGAAAGAGAAGGGGGAGAAAAGAAGAAGACAGTAACCAAATGATGGAAGCAAAGAGATGTGTTTGCCACCAGCTTAGGGGATGCTGCCAGCAGCCTGGTACTCTACCGTCCACAGTCTTTGATTCCCAGAAACTCTATGGGGTTTAAACTAGTCCTCTCCCAGGAAAGTGAAATTATAAAGCAACTTAAAGTAAAAGTTTAAGCTCTCTTGGTTTCAATTTTTTATACAAAAAAGGCGAAAATAAAACAATGTAAATAATCCACTAAAAAGATCTGGACACTGATGTACGGACGGAAAGTTTGACATAGATATTACTTCTGAGGCTCCTTTTAACTCAAATTCTTTGATTCTAAGATGTCAAGTGAAGAAACGGGTGCATGCCTGCAAGCTGTTGGCCACGGTGAGTCCTATTACCCTCGAGCTCTCCGATGTCAATGCCACTTCTTTGTCACTTTAACATCGTTTCTCTGTGCACTGAGGTATCATCCATTCATTCTTCTACTCTTAAAATATTAGTTCCATGCTGTCAGCCAGGTCCCAGGGATGTGCAAATCAAGACAGCAAGATTGGGGGCTCTAAGGCATCCTATTCTTCACAACAGGATGATGGATTCTTTGAAGGCTAACACCTATTTCTTTACTTGGAATCTTAGAATCATAGAATTTTAGAGTCAAAAGGGACCTTAGAAGTAATAGCCATACCACCCCCCACACCCCAAGCTCTCTCAATATAAGCTCCCCCACCCACCATGACTCAGATGAAATGACCATAATTACTTGCCTCTATTTTCCTAAGACTCCATTTAAATGACACCCATGAACAAGTCTAGTGTATTAACTGCATGCCAAGCACTACTGTATGACTTTTCCATACATACCGAATGTATGTGACATATTTAAGCCTCATTACAGCCCTCATAAGGCAGGTGATATTATCCCCAGCTCACCAAGGAGGACGCAGAAGCAAAGGTCGGGAGAGGTACAGGGACAGTCCCCGCTTCAAGCCCCTCTGAATCACTACACCATCCTGCTCCTGTGGATGCACAGAAAAGTTATTTAAACGTTTACAAGCAAAAACAGGAGGCCAGCTCTATTATTTTTCACCCTATGATATTTTTAAGTCACTGATATTCCTTAGCTTTACTTTCTTCACCTTATTTACCAAACTTAAAGGTGTTAATTTAGGTCTTTTCCCAAAATCTTCAAAAGAATGTGCCATAGCTTCTAGAATTATGGAATCAGATCTCCGTTCACAGTAGCCCTGTTGGCACAGAGTAGTTGTATTACAGTCACACCTTGTATCAATGATGACATCATACAAAGGTTCTGTGTCCCATCGACCACATATGAGAACATTTCTGGGTGAATTAATGGCTTCTCAGATGACCCTGTAGGGTAGAGGAAAAATGCTACAGACACTAAAGAAAGAATCATTGACTTTTACCCCAAATCTAAGAGATGAGAACTCAGCAGACATCACAGTCAAGCATTAAAAACTCCACTAGCCATTTAAGGACTTCAGGGTGAAGCATGTAAGTAATTCTTCTGGAATGGGCACAGGTATGCAGGGGTCAGGTACCCTATGCTCCCCTTGTCTTTCTCCTGTGTGGTATTCGGACACAATTTGCTTTAATGAAAGCCCATTGTCTTCTTTGTCTACCTTGCTTGTCCCATGTAGGAGCTGCCTTAAGTAAGTAGGATCTGTTTCAAGTATTTGAAATGTTCGGCAAGATAAAAATGTTTAAATTACATATGATAAGAAATGAGCAAACCGTGATCACAGGTAACTGCCGTGAGCCGCTGGGGCTTGACTTCTGACCACGGGGTCCCTTGGGTGGTCGTAGCAGGCACTTTGCCTGTTCCCGTGTCTGCGCACCAGCCAGTGGACATCCAGACCGATTCTGTGCTTTTGCTTAGTGAAAAACCACGGGAGAAAGACCTTCCGGAGAATTCCTTATAGTTTAATGTCACCCTGACTTGCAATGAGTGGAGAAGAAGTTGAGAGGCACACAATGTTTCCTGAGTCTCATGAGACTTCTGATGCTGTTCATTTCTCTAATATTAAAAAAAAAAAAAAAAAAAAAAAAACCTAAAGGAACGAGTCACAGGTGTTGAGAAAGGCCCTTCGTCCTCTGGGCTGGCTCGACTTGCTTTGCTCCCACTTACAAGCAAAGGCTTTGAACTGCTGAGTGTCTTTCTCTGATTGCCTTCCTTGTTGCTGTTCCTTTGGGAAACATCTCTATTAGTGAACACAGATAAACTATTGGAAATTATAATGATGCCTGGGATACTGACTTTTCTGATTATCACTAGCCGATATTCTGACTTCCTGGATAGCATAATAACTGGCGTAAAATTCTAGCCTATGAAAGTCTATTTAGAAAGGACAGACAATGTTCAATAAACAAGTATTGGAGACAATATTTGTCTGTCTGCAGTGTCTCAGATGTATTATCTGTGAATCTTAGACTATAAAATTTTAAGTCTGGAAATTTCTTTCTCCATGTGCTATTTTAGTGGCTGTTTATCACCAGAGTTCAAATAATACAATGCTGTTGCCTAAGAGATATATTTTTTGAGGTTTCACTTATAATGTAATTATTTTACATGTTACTTTAAAATATTTTAGTATTAAAATTAGAACTCACCTATTTCAAACTTGCAATTTCATCCGTATAATGTTCAGTTGTGGAATAACAATAGCAAATCATGGACCAGAAGTTAAATGACTTGACATCTAATCCTAGACCAGCCATTAATTAGCCATACCATTGTCCTCTTTGGGCTTCTGTGTCCTCTCTCATAAAATGACAGTGTCATAATTCTCAGAGTATTCTCCAAGGTCTCAAATTCTGTGATTCTCTGACACTCCAGGACTCCACGTGTCATTTCAGGTCTGCTGGGAAATTAGCATTTTTTAAAAAGTAATTTTAGAAATAATGAAACCATTGAAGACATTTCTTAAAAGCTTAGTACACATTTATTTCATTTAACTAATTAAAAATTAAAAACCTCATCTTCTAAAAATACAATATGGGCACTTATTGCAAGTCACTCCATCAGGTAGCACCTCACATCTTTGTCTTTGCTGCAGAACTGTGTCATAATTCCAGAGTGTCACATACAGAGAGTGGGTGCTTGTGCAATTTGGTACAGTTAAAAAATAGCTGTACTAGTTGGTGGTCCAGTTCCTACCACAGTCCTGAAAAGCATTTGCTTTCATCCACTAACTGGCTACCATGGTGGTAATGGATGACTTTTAAACAGCTGTCACAGCGGAAAACAAAACAACATTAAAAAGCCACCCTCCCACACTATGCACAGAAGGCTTGCCAATAGCCGAGGCAAATCCTTCTCAGAGCATTTTAACATGCGAGCTTCTTTGAGGATTGTTGTTATAATTAAACAGAAACTCATAAAACTCAGACGAGCTAGCTTCATGGTTCCCATAGACCCAAAGTGCCTAAATTTTCTAAAGAGATTGTAGCAATTAGCGGTTTCCAGAAACATTTAAAATGTGTTAAGTGGCTGCAGGAATTGGCCTTTAAAACATACACAAGTCTTCAAATGCTTCAATCTACTATAAGCCCCGTGAGCTACAGATGTCTGTATAATGTTTGACCACAGTCTGGTGCTGAAGTTGTAATCAATATTAAATAGAAAAATATGGAAAATAACACATTCTGTCTTAACATAGTTTCTTTTTTTTTTTTTTTTTTTAATGGTCACATCACCAGTTCCCTTGTTACCTTGAAATCATGGAAATGGTCACTGACTCCTGTAGGAGACGAAGTTAGAAAGAAAGGCGTTCTGAGTAGAGCTCTTGGTGTGGCTGGGCCATGAGGCGCCTGGAGACCTCAGTCCAGGACTGTGGCTCAGTGAACCACAAACATGTCAGCCTGACAGCATTAACTGCCTACGACCTGTACGTTGGAATGTCCAGCTTTCTTTCACTTGTTCCTGGATAATTTCTCCCTGTCACGAGGCTCTCCCTAAATTGAAAGATCGAGTCTCTTTGTTTATACTCAGTATTTTACCTTCGATTGAAACTAGGCAGAAGGCAAGTTTACGGTTTGCCTTTTCATAACTGGCAGAGCTAAAAACAAGACATGAGAACAAAAACGTGGCTTTTGATGCAAATGCATTTAACAGGCGGTTCCCTCCTCTAGTGACTGACAGAGTTATCTTCCCTGGAGACACATCCAAGCCTCATGTCCTTTATATATTTTTTTCTTTTAGATTCTACGCGGACAACTCATAAACAAAAACGAGAAACAAAGAGAAACTGGTAATGTTCACCGATCAGTTGGAAGATTCTGAAAGGTAATAACGGCATTTTATGTAGAAGATGTTTGCCTGTAATAGTAATATTCTAATTGGAGCACTTGTGCTTTCCGGCAAGGATGCTGAGTCTATTGAGAATAGAAGAGAACATGCTTGATAGAGCTGTGCGGAAAGATAAAAAAAAAAGGTGGTGGATAACCATCTTTCATCGCTTTTCGTGGTTTTCATTTCTTCGATTGCTATTGCTAATTGAACATCCTTTCATTGCTACCCAAGGGGCGAGAATTATGGTGGGTTATGGAGGAATTATGGAGGTGGGTTATTTGATTTTTAAAGTATTTGGTAAATTTTCCTGGACAAGTTTGGCCCTTAAGATAATTTCTCTTGAATAGCACAAATAGTCTCCTAGGAAACAACTCAATTTCATGAATGAGGTGAAAAGACAGCTATATTTTCTGTCCTGACTTATTTAAGCCTTAACTTGGGTCTAGGGTAAGAGATTCACTAAGTCTCTTATTAAAAAAGGCCCCTCCTCAGTCATTTACCACATTCTATCGACCTTCTATGACATGTCTCAAGCCTTGTTCTAGTCACTGACCCACACAGTTATTTCTCTGACTTCTTGTCACCTTTTATGTGCAAGACACTGTGCTAGCCGCTTGCAGAAGATGCATCAGACACAGATCCTATGTCCTAGCTGCTTGTGGTCTAGAAACAAAACACTTGCACACACCCAAGCACTGAATGTTTTGCTTCTTCAAGGAGCCACCAACTGATACAGCACTCTGGGGAATCGGAGGAAGGGGAGAGTCCTAGTTGTGAGCATAAAGAGATGCGTGAAAAGCGGGGGCGGGGGCGGGGAGCATTCCAGGCTGAAGGCGGAGTGTGTGCACAGTGTCACGGTGGGAGAGGTGAAGACCAGGACCGGCCGGTGAGCGGGTCAGTGTGGCGTATGATACAAACACCTCTTGTGTGAGAGGCTAAGCGGCTGGGAATGCATTCCACAGGCCAATGTTCGTCTGTAAAGACAAAATACTTCTTTGAAGTGAAAGATAACTTAAAGAAATAGTAAGATTCAGGTTCTTAAGTCAGTGTTTCTCAAATTAGCGTTCTCCTGACCTGTGGGTCTGGAGACATAGTCTCAGGGTTCTCGGTCTGTCAGCATCCTCATTAAAAGGGGCCCATCCGGACTCCTCAGTATGAGACTCATGACTGCACAAGGCGGCCATAAGAATTCTGAACAGGGGTTGACAACAAGCTAATCCGACAACAGTGTTGAAAATTGGCAAGGCAGAAGACTAGAAGCTGAATACAGAAACGTCGATTCCTCCCGTTCCTCCCGTTCAGTATCTGCGGCAAGCTCTTTAGCCTTTAATTGCATGAATTTAGCACTTCGTTATGCACTACTCTTTATTATTCTGTAGCTGTGCTGCTGCGTGTATAAGTCTTGTCTCTTCGATAAGATTTTATTTACGTTAAAGAAAAGAATTCGGCACACGACAGCATAACCCACTTTAACAGTAGGTCTACCAAAAAAAGATTAATCTACTTCCTAAATTTTTATAAAATGTAAGTAAAATATAAATGTACACCACAAGTAGTCTGCGGGTTCCCTGAGCATGTCAACAACCTGCAGGACACTGTGGGTATGAGAGGAGCGTAGGAAACAGTGCACGAAGCTGAGTGATTTCTCGGGAAGGCGACCCCTCGGCCTCTCTGGTAGCAGAGGTCCATACTGGGAAGATGTTACCAGTTTTAAAAGGAAAGGATGAAAGGGAAGAAATGAAGGAAAGAGAGGAAGGGAGGGAGGGAGGGAGAGGAGGGAAGGCGGGCGGGATGGAGGAGGGCGGGAGGCCCGTTGTCCCTGTGTTTTGAAGACAGAGGACCCTCGCTTTCCTTGGGCGCGGCCACTCTGCTGAGCGCTAGTGCGCCCCCCTCCCCCTCCCCCCACGCCATTCCCTTCCACGTGGAGAATGATCAGGGCTCGTGAGCTCCTGAGTACCCCCCTATTCTCTGCCCTCCCCTCAGCAATGCGTATTAATGTTTAGATTCTACCTACCAATGATGACAACAGCACAGAAGTTAGTAGTTAACATATTCTTTTCTACAGTAGAGAAAATTTTGTATTTCTGAGAGAAAGAGAGTCAAGTAGGTCCTTTGACAGTGATTTTAAATGCTCGGGAGACGGTTTTCAGGTTGGCCTTTAGGGTGCATGTGACTTGGGGTCCAGAAGGATGCGCGGATGAGGGAGAAGCTGCAGCTCCTGCCATGTCTCCACGGAGTGGGGAAGGAGGGAGCGATGAGGGCCACAGGACAGGGACGGAATGGCGAGTGCTCAGTCGCCCCTTGCTCTTTGAGCAGAACCCTTTTTAAGTTAGGTTCTGCAGGGGTAAAATTTGCTATCGCTTTAGTTTTGTATACTGATATTATGATTGCTATACCAAGCTTCTTTTCAAGGTAAAAGTAAAGGAGTAGAGGGAACAATGTGGATTCCAGTGGGGGACTGTCAACACTACAGTGTCCCATGGCTTTTACATTCCCGTTAAGAGCATCTCAAAGCACATTGTTTCAAAGGCAGCCCCACTCAACTCATGATCCTGGGGCCACCCTCGTTTAGAAGTAGTCTTACAATGCCAGCCCTCATTTTAATATTTCTAAAACAGATATTTCCCTGTACTAACAGTTATTTTAAGAAATGTACGTATTTCTAAAAAATGAATTACGTGTTCAGAAAATGATAATGATAACCTAGTAAGAAAACTATTATGATTGATTATAGCCTCAAGCAGAGGTAATCTCAGAAGAATAAAATGAATGTCACGTTCTCATGGCCCGTCCCTGCTACCTGGTGTCAAACTCATCCAACCTGTGCCTCAGTGTGCATCAAACACGATGGGTGCTATCCCGGGTTGCCTTCTGGGAACCATATTGGGTTCCGGTGCACTTGAGGAGCTCCTGTGTCTTTCCCCATATTCAAAGCATTCAAATGTCCTTATGCAAAACACTGGTGTGCTGTAAGAAAGTTGAAGTTTTTTTTTTTTTTTTTCTTTTCTGTGTGAATAGCACATTCTCCTCCAGATGCAGTATTTGGCAGCCAAACAGCTGCTGGCTATTAAATGTCCCTTAAAGCCCCATTTTTTTTTCTCATAAAAGGAAGAGAAGTGTAGGGATGTTTATGGGGTAGCAGGCAGATGTTTTCATGGGAGAAGAGTATATATGTGGTAAGTGAAAGCTAAAGTGATCTCTTTTATGATATCACTGGCATTTTTACAATTCTTTTGGCCTCTTCATTTTTAACCTCCTTCTTATCTGACCCTAAATCCCTAAATTAAACTATTCTAGAAAGGCAGAATAACGAGCTATTTATGTAGTTGCAGAGGAGTTAAAGGTGCCATCCACTTCCGCAGACATATTTTCTGTCTATTCATATCATTTTGCTGGGTAGAAGAGAAATCGATTTTGAAGTGCTGAATTAAGATTTTTAATGACTCACAGAACATCACAGGTCATCATTTTTCCTCATAAATTTTACTCTTAGTCATGCCATAGACAGTTTCAATATTAAATTTCATGAGACAAATTTATCAGCCTTTTAGAAATTATAGTTCTTCAAATCAATAATCATCAAAGTCATAATGGGCTTCCAGACAACAATCTCATTTAGTCTCTTTTCTTCCCAAAGTAAGAGAGCAGTATCTCGACCATGTGTCTCTGTGTAATATGCTAAATAAAATTAACTTTCATTGGATGGATAAATTCACAGAAATTTAAGACAAGGGGCTTTTGGAAAACGTGTGTTTTCAGCCAGACTCTATAAAACACATTTTGGAAAAGCCTCTTCCATGCAGACAATGCCCACGGGATAAACATAGACTTTCTTCTGAGGCCAAGCTTACACAGAACGCCCAAGAAGAGAGTGTAGTATAGCTTGTGTCCTGTTGGTTTTTAAGACTTTGTGCCTATGTTAACTCTTTTTGATTCAATGCAACGATCACTTGTAAAGCTCCTACTATGTGCTAGAAAGTATTTGAGGAGATACTGTTGGAAAGAATACCCAATTAGAATTCTCCAGAGAACCTCGCTATCCCTGATCTGGGAAGGACTGGTGCTGTCTCCCTGCGTAAAAGCTGTGCGTGTGGAGATGGGGTGTGACGGCTTTGACCGCCAGGGAAATGTCCTTGGTGTTGGTGGTGGAGGTGGGCGCTTGCTCGGAGGCCTGTGGGACACTCCGGCAGGCCTCAGACAGCATCGTGCTGAATGAGTTGCCTTTTTTTCCACAGAAATCTTCAGAGTTTAAGTTAAAGGCATCTCCTCCGACATGGTAATGAAATACACAGAGCCTCCATAGCATGCACTCGGTTTCCGTGGCTTGAACTCGACACGTTCAAGGCCAATTAACATGATGGAAGATGTTGCATTAGCAAATTTGGTTTTCACTGCAATTTGGAAATAACAAAGTCATGATTCTCTGCTGCTCTGACAGGAAGTCATGTAACTACACCAAGTGAGGAAATAACGGGGGGGAAAAAGAAGGGACTCAAGTGTGGAAAATTTGGTTTGGTTTTGGGTTGGACCTTTCTCTTTTATTCCTTCATATAAATTGAAAATTTACAAATGTAATACCCTCGGCAAATTGGTTTTCTTACCTCTGGTAAGTTTCTGCTTTGAATACTATGTATGTCTCTGTTCAGATATAGGTTTACTTTTGAGAGTAGGCAGGTTATGTTCAGAATATGTTTGAAATACATTTTTATTCCTCACTTTTAGTTGTTTATATTATTTGCTAATTTTTATATTGACATAATACTTTAGCAGACACTTGATATTTTGAGTATACTGCTCCGTTAGATAGAAGTTTAATTACTTAAATCACACACGACCTCCCTCACTTTCCAAGGCAACTGGACCAGACGATCGTTTTTCTGTTTCGTGTCTGGGAAGTCTTTCTAAGCCCGGGGCGTCTGCTTTCCAAACACAATTACTTTCCTTGTTCTAAACCACATAGGGTCCATTATTCTCTTTCTATTATCAGATCAGTGTTTTCAATTGTTGTAGAAAATACCAGCACATTAAAAAGCAAAATAAAATTTATTTTAAGGTTCAAAGTATTTAGGTGATTCACCTTTAAAAAATGTTTCATTTTAATCTGCACTATACTACTTTTCATTTTAAAACACAAATAAGAAGGGAAATGTAAATGATAGTGACAAAACTCAGATATCCTAGACTGTCATTATTATGAATTCTGAATATGAACCTTGGGATACAAATATTTATAATATGACTTATATTTGTTTAATATTTTCCGGAACTTGGAAAGTTTTATTCAAATTTATATCAAAATTTAGATTAGGTTTCAAGGTATGCAGAAAAGTGAACTTCAGCATGTGGTTCTTGGTCATTTCTACTTGCTTCTGGGTCTTAGGTGCTGAATGGTTAGTTGTTCTTTGCGGGAAGAGCGGGTCGCATGAGTAGCATGCAGTAAGTGCTCTGGAAACGTGTGCTGTGGGCATGGACAAGCGGAGACTAACTTAGCCTGTCAGTCTCTGCTCCTGTGATGAACTAAGCACACACTCTTCTGATCTCTACAGATTAATCCGCCACCATGCCGTCTCCTCATCCTCTGCGTCTTCCTTTCTCTTTCTTTTTGAAAGTGGTTTTTATTTTCTAATTATGATATTAAAATATGAGCTATAAGTCAGTTCTTTCCATGTGGGGGCAACTATAAGAGGTGCTATATTTATGCAAAACGCTTTAGTATTTGCAAAAGTCAGCCAAAAAGAAAAGAACACTCGCGTTTAATCCTGCCATCCAAAATAACTACTGATAGAATTTTTCAAATATCTCTCTACCTCTTTATTTTTTTAAAATATGGGACCACAGTTTCCACAACTTTTTTGTAGGTGTATTATAAATATTTTCTCAAGTAAATATTTATCTCTATCATATCCGGTTATATAGTTGTATCAATATTTACTTAACGGATTCTCTGAGGCATTCAGGTTGAATTCAGTCTTTTGCTATTAGGAAGAATGCTACAACAAACATACTTGTATTTAAACCTTTGTGTACATTCACTTTTGTTTTCTTAGGGTAAATTCCTAAAAGTGGAATTGTTGAATTAAAATATAGAAAAACTTAAGACTTTGGACATGTACTTTACAATGCTCTCAAGCAAAATAAGACCAATTTACTCATCTCCTCTTTTTGTGATGCTATCAGCTTCTGATAATAGCCTAGACTATTATTATTATTATTATTATTATTAATTATCATTATCATTATTATTATATTATAAAATTGTGGTATCCTACCATTTCTTCTTTACTATGCGGAATATTTCTATAAGTAGAAATTGCCCCCAAAACTATACGGTTATCCTGAGATGCATATTTTATGAGAGGCAGTATAAACACTTGGTATTTCATGTACCAGCTTCTGAAGCAATGAGGACATTTCTTTCTGGGGAGACTTCATCGATATTCATCTTCACTGGACTCCATGCTTCACCTCTCTCTTCAACCCCGTCTTCACTAGACCTGCTCTGCAGTGCTGTCCAAGCCTAGCTCTGTTGGTTTGGGATTGAAATTGGTCATATTCTCGGTCTCTTATGTTCACCCCGGAATTCTTATGTTGAAGCCCTTAACCAATGTGACTGTGTTTGGAGATAGGCCTTTAGGAGATAGTCCAGGTTAAATGAGGTTAGGCTACCATAGAATTAGTGTCCCCATAAGAGGAGACGCCAGAGAGCTGGCTGAGTGCTCTCTTGCCATGCACACGCTCGAAAGAAGAGGTTGCATGAGCACACGGCCAGGTAGCACCCTCTGAGAGCTGAGAAGAGGTCTCAGAATGAGACGGACTTCGCCAGCAGCTTGATCTTAGACTTCCGGCCCCCAGAACCGGGAGAAATCAGAGTGCTGTTTCTGCCGCCTCATCACAGTGTTTTATCACGGCAGCCTGCACCCCTAAGACACTTCTTCATGCTTCAGGTGTGTTTTATGGATTTTATTTGTGCTTCTTGTTGCCCTTGTTGACGTGTGGAGGAAGCTGGATTAGGCAGTTACTAATATCTAACAGCATCTAGAAGTTCAGGCAATATACTGGGAAATATTCTCCTTATAAAAGTACCACAAGCACTTTTATTATCAAAGACATGACCACTAAACCTGGTTGAATTTAAAGCATGAGGATTTATTTCACTCTACATAGTGGTAATTTTTTTCTGTCTTTATTATGTTGTATAAATTATCAGAGGATGATGAAACCCCTTCTTATCAGTGGCTCGGGGTAAGTCACACTGATCCTTTTGAGCAAAGCTGAGAGCAGAAATTCTTATGTGTTGACAGGTAAAGAACAGCCACTCTCTTAATGACACTACTTAAAAAACAGTATTATGGTTAGGAGTGTGGTTTCTTGAGTCAGATTGCCTGAATTCAAATCACATTTTTTAGGTAAATTACTTAATCTCTCCAAAACCTTTCCTTCCTCATCTTCTTGATGGGAATAACAGTTCCTGACACATCGTAAGCATTCAGTCATCATATAGTATTCAAAACAACCAACTAACAACCGACTTAGCCATGGTACAGAAAATAGTTTGCCTTAAAAATATTTCAAATTTCTATCATCTTCTCTTAGAAGCAGTCATATAAAATTGGGTACAATTCTATATATTACTCAAGAATGCGTGACTGACTGCTTTCTTACAATGAGAAATGAGAAGCATCTAGTGTAGTTCTTGGCCCATAGTAAACTTTGGTAACTATTTCTTGAGTAAATAAAAATCACACAGTAAAATGATGAAACTGATTTTAGCTCACCCCACGTGGGATCAAAGAAGGGCGGATCTTGATTCTTCTGCAGTTGCTTCACAGAGCCTCAGAGCTACAAACGAGCAGGCAGGTCCTTGAATGCCATGTTTCCTTCAGAGTCACTGTTTAACATCGATGAGATACTGCAGGAACTTAACTCTTATTTGTATCAATTAGCCTGCGGGTAAAATGGATTTTGTTATTCGCAGTTTTGTTTAAGGTTGAGAGGTTAAAGAACCTATCAAGGATTTTAAGTGAGGACTTACTGCATGTGTGAGACCTGTCATAACTTTATTGATCTGACTTTATAAAGCTAAACTGGAACCTTGTTATTTCCCCCTGGGCTCCCTATTCCTTCTATGTACAATGCTGCTTGGGTTCTGTGAGCCTCACCTATCCACTGTGACATCTTTTTTTCTGACACCAAGTGAGTGATTTTTTCCCCACGTCAGTTCCCCAACATGAAATGGGTGTCCAACGACTCAATTCCGACACCAGCTGCCCGGAGTTAGCACAGACCCCACAGGTTAAGGACTCATCCCACAAGACTGTCCCCACTTTGAACTTCAGTCATAAGTCCCGGGGGCCACTTATACTTCTGACTGATCAGTTATAGATTTTGGAGGGGGTCTCACGAATGCTCCTCAGGTTCAATAATTCACTAGAACAACTCACAGAAGCCCAGAAAACATGTTATACATTTACTAGTTTATAATAAAGACATGGCTCAGGGACAGCCACATGGAAGCGACACAGAGGGTGTGGAGGGGAGGGGAGGGGGGCTGGTGCTCCGCTTCCGGGCCTCCCCTGGGCACAGCAGCCTGAAGTGATGCACAGGGCCCACCCGAGTCACCTCCTTAGCATTAACTTAGGTACAGCCAAAAGGAGCTCCTTCTCAGTAACAAGACACTCCTGTCACCCAGGAAATTCCAAGAACAGGGGGCCGAGACAAAAAGTAAGTTTTTTATCAGACTGCCCTGGGTTTTGGCCCCTGGTCTACTATGTGTGCTCCTCTGTGTGGTCAACTATGCCCCGAATCTGTGGGTCTGCTGTCGTCGTCTGCATTCACTAATACCCTCACTGGGCATTACAGCAGTTAAATAAAACATGTAAAAATCACAGGACATGAAATAGTGTAGATGGAAATTTAAAGAAATATCACACCTCCATGGACTTCATTTGCTTAATTCACTGACATTTAACTGTCATAAATCACATATTGGTGCATCCGGTTTCTACCAAACTTGAGTAGATTTAACTTTAATGGAATTTTCTTTGATTTTCCAGAGACTTGTTAATTTCTCTTGGCCGTTTAGAAGTTCTTGCTTACAACTGTCAAAGCTGAATGTCTGTGTTATGGTCTGAGTTAAAAATCATTGTTTTTAACGATTTGAGGCTGTTTTCCTCTGTGCTCGTGAACAATTCTCTGAACAGTCATCATCCCTTCATCTTTTCTCTTAAACTGTTAGTCGTTCGCACACCGACAGAGAAACGGCCAGCGACAAAACAAAACGGAACCCGCACCTCCATCAGGGCGGCTGGCTGCTGCGACCCCCCCAGTCTGTCTTTCCCAGGGAGGAGAGAGCTCCCTCCGCCTGAACACACTGTTTTGCTCTGAGCTCTTCGCCCTTTGGAGCCGACGCTTAAATTCATTTCTACCTTGAGTCAAAATGTTAAGGGCAAACCCCATAAATATAAAATGAGATAGCTTCATGCCCACAGGGGCTTAGTCCACGGAAAAGCCCACGGTGTATATATCCAAGTCTGACATTTTAACATCTTTAAATAAATCCGTATTTAAAAAGTCAGACCATTAGGTGACGTGTCTATCGTAAAATGCCTGACAATCATCAATAATCTGTAGATTGTTTTAAAGAAGCGAGTTCATCATCATTACATTTATCCTACCTGCGAATCGGCAAATAACCACAGCCTCCTTACTGAGTTCGGTGAGGACGGAGTGAGGACTGGGTGACATAGCACAAGTAAAAGCAAAGCTTAGCCAAAGGCTGACCTGGGTCAAGCCTCGTGCATCCGTTTGCCTGCTCCACACGTCTACAGGACGTCTTCGTGCGGGTGTGCGGAAGACACCCTAAATAAGGGACTCAGAGAGCTCCTCGTTCCTCTGACTCCCCTAGATTTGCTCCTCCCTCCGTCTTCCCTGTCTCAATTAACTCCGTTTTCTTCTAGTGACTAAGTCTGAGACGTTAGAGGCATCCTCGAGCTAATGCTTTTTCTCCCTTTGTCCCTTTCCCTTCCTACTTAAGTTCGAATCACACGTTTTCCCTCCAAATCCCCCAGCACCCTGCGCTCGTCCGGCCTCCAGCACCTCTGCCGGGTGACTGCCGGGTGACTGCAGTGGCTTTCCCCGTTGTCCCCAGGGTGCCCACGCTAGCCTCCCTACAGCCTTCTCCAATCCCAGCAACCCCAGGAATACTGCCAAAAAGAAGTCACGTCATGTGACTCCTGTATGTCCTCGGAGTAAAAGCCGAGGTTTTCTAGCAGCCGCGAGCCCTCCTGACGGCTCCCGCTGCCCTGTGGTCTCCCCAGCTCCACCTTGCGTTCTCGCTCCCTCCCCTCCAGCCAGAGCTGTCTCCTCCTGGCCTTAGGACGCACCTCGGAGTCTTGGCGCTGTCCACTTTGCCGAGGAAGCCACATGGCTCACTCCTCCTCCTCCTGCAAGCCTTACTGCAATGTCCCCTCCTGGACGGGCCCTGCCTTTAACCACCCAGTCGTATGACACTGCGATCCCCACGTGCCCAGGCCACCGCCCCACAGTCCTGATCCTGCCCGCCTTGCTTTGTACCTGCTATAATGCCTGCACCTGTTGAAATGCTAACTAGACAAAAACTACTGCAAAAGGGAAAAACACACCCATGAGGAAGAGTCGGTGAAGAGCCGGAACTGACGGCTGCGGAAGGGAACAAGCGAATGCATGACGAGCGCATTGAAGTATGATCGGCATCACTGGGGATCCACTCTAGGTGAATGAAGTACCAGTATGTGAAGACGGATCTCGACAAATATTTCTACTGCAGTATTGATTTTAGTGACATTAAAAAGAAAAAATAATTAGGGAAAAACTCATATCCCATCATAGGGAAATGATTAAATTTAGTCCATTCATAATTTTCAAATATTATTTGGCCATTAAAAATCATTATTTACAGCTGCAGTGTAAAAATATCTAACAAAGAAAAAATACATAGGCCATTATTTGAAAATATGTAGCCCGTTTTGATAACTACAGAAGTTTACGTATCCTATCAGAGAACCTAGATTTTTATCTCAATTCTCGAAGAAAAGTGACATTTAAAATGAATTACGTGACCACCCTGAGTCGGTCTAGGGTAGAGGCTCCTTCGTCTTACAAGGAAAATAAAACCGGCTCGACACAGCAGGGGCCCAGTATGCGGCCGGGGGTAAGCATCGGCTGCTGGGCAGGGGCCAGCCGAGCACTTGCGGGCTCACCGCCGGGCGGTGCGGGGGCATTCTAGAACCCGGACCCGCAGGTGCAGGCCCTGGGCTCTCTCCGGCAGGACCGAGGGAGACGGTCGCCTGAGGCGATGGCAGGCTCATCTGGAAACTTCTGGAAAGCGCTTGTAAACGTCCCGGCTCTGAATTTCCCCAAGGTGAGAATCGGGACCTCCACTGAAGGACCGTAAGGCTCCCTCTCAGAAAGCGTATTATTCTCTGTTTTGTGCTTTTTCTTTGTGTTCGGTGGTTTGAAGCTTAGAAACTAATTTTAAACACATGAGACACAAAACGATGCCTAACAGCCAGATGTCCTGCTCCGGAGCCTGGGGCTTCGGGAGCGGGCCAGGGCCCACCAGCCTTTCTGCAGGACTGGCCTTGGGCTTCCGCGGGGGCCCTCCTGGGGTCCCCGCAAATCAAGCGTCAGGATGGCTGCCCAGGGCTCCCTTCTGTGGAACATCTGATGAGCACATTTTCTGGACTTTCCTCACAGCCCCAAAACTTCCTCTCTCGCCCCCTACTCATCCGGCCTCATCAAAAGCATCCACTGACGTGGCTTGGAGTCCATTCACAAATTACCCAGTCACTGCAGCCACCAAATTTCCCCCTTGACCTTCAACTCTTACGCCCCTCCCCAACACACATTTCCACTTTTACTAATAGTCAGAGTCTCTTGCCAAAAAGTGACCTTTGCTTTCACTCTCACCTAGACCCAAAGAGCCAGTTTCGCTTTGTGACATTTCCCTTCGGGGTTAGTTCCACCTCAGGTACATTATTTTCCAGTATATTTTTGCTTTTTTCTCTTAGTGGAGCCCAGTGGAGGACTGGAGGTGGTAAGCTGGGCTGGGGTTCCAGAAATATGCTGGACGGAAAGGGACAAAACGTTCCTTGAGGTAAAAAAAAAAAAAAAAAAAAAAAAAAAAAAAAAAAAAAACAAGAAACGTGAGGACAGGACAGCCAGGCGGCCTGCTGGCAGTCACTCCCCCATCAATCAATCACACGGCGAGCGCCCGCCACGCTTCTCTTTGGGCGGACAGCTCTGTCGCAGGAAAAGGAAGTTTCTGACCCGCAGTTGGCTGGTGGTCACCAAGCACGCCGGGAGCTGCAGCCTGCAGGGGGGTCGCTGCCCGCACGGGGGGCTGCAACGCGGGGTCTCTCTCTGCACACACGGGGGTCTCTGCCGGCAGCTGCCGGCCGCCACACCTCTGCGTGGAGATGAAGAACGCTGCCCAGAGGTGTGGAAAGCCCCTCAGCCCGACAAGTCCTAACGAGGTACAGTTTTGAGACGTCGGGTCTCACTTCTAAGAGAAACTGCGGACAGCCCCACCGTGCAGCTCTGAGAGGCGCCCCCTCCCCTCTCGGGTCACGCAGGGGGGCTACAGCTCCCAGGGGGCTGCAGGTGTGCGGCGTCTTCCGTGCAGAACTCCCCCGCGGCCGTCTTGCCCACCCGCTCGGCCCTCGCAGGGGGTGCCGCTGCGACCTGTGGGGTGCGGGAAGGCAAGTGGACGTCCCCTTAGCAGGTCCGTGTCCCTCTGGGGCAGCGAAGGAACCGATTCGAAGTGGCCGCAGTGTCTCAGCGCACACGCCACCCCAGTGTCGGCAGGTAAGGGTCTGCCCGTGAAGCTGTTCCTGAGAGGGGTCACCTGGGCGCTGCTGCTGCTGGGTGCGCACAGCCCTCCCGAGTCGGCTGCTTCACAGAGCAGCGAGGTGGCCACCCTGACAAGTGACCTGCTCTGATGTCACCTCAGAAAGATGAAGCTTCCTCAGCTTCCTTTCTCATCTGTGGGTGTCAGAGGGACGCTTCTCCTCCAGACACTGTAGTTTGGGTTTATATGGCCCGTTTCCCCTTTCCAGGACATTCTTCCCCAGCTTAGCGCACAGTCGGCTCCCGCTGAGTGTGTGAGCGTGTGTGCGTGTGTGTGTGTGTGTGTGTGTGCATGCGTGTGCGTCTGTCTGTGACTGTGCATGGGGGGGCATTTGGGAGAGAAAAACCAACTCAGTTCTAAGTCACAGCGCATCCCTCGGCTTGTCATGGCTTGAAGTCTGTGATCAGTGGTTCCCAGTGGCCACTCGCTTTTCTATCCTGCTGATCCCACTTCACGGCCAGGGTGTGTAGCCCCCGTTTCGCCCGCCCGCTTCCCTCTGCCAGGCAGGGGTACGTCCAAGCTACACGGGTAGCAAGACGTTTCTCACTGGCCCCAGGCCCAGCGTCTTTCCCTTTTCAAGGGAAACTGCTGTCAAACGCAGGAGCTGCGCCGGCGTGTCTTCAGGCTCAGTGCCCTGCCTCGCTCGCTCCTGCATTTGTCCCTGTGCCTCACCGGTTCCCCGAGCACCGCCCCCCGTCCCCATGAGCGCGGCTAGGTTTCCTTTACTCCGGATTTCCTTTTTCTGACTTCGTTTCCTTGGTTTGAACTGTCTGCCTCTTTTCTCACACACAGTACCTCCAGCTGGGCCTGCCGTGTTGCATCCGTATTCTCTCAAGTCTTTTCGTTTGATGGTTTTAGAGTGGATAAACCTCTAAATGTTTTGTTTACGACTTCGTATCTCTATCACAGAGGATCTATACGTTTTCCAAAGGTCTCTGAAAGGTTTCACCTGTTAAAGATAGTCTCTTTCTTAGTACTTTCCCCAAGTCTTCCTTTTTATTTAAAAAATTTAAGACCTTAGAGCTATGTGTGCATTTAGTGACATAAAACTTGAGGGTCATGGTGCAGACCAGAGTAACTTTAGAAGACGGGTTGTTTTCATCACATATTCCACAATTTTGTTAACATTCTCTTTGAACCTACTTATATTTTCCAAGCAGATATACTAAAGTTGTGATTACCTGAAGGCAATTAATCTTCTTGACCTCACTAGGTCTTCTGAGCCACGTTTATTAACGAACTTGACAGCAGACTCACCATTAGGTTTGTCCAAAGTCAGCATAATGTTATGGCTGTTTTTAAGAAATCCTGGAATATAAGCTCCAAACACAGGGATTTTTTTTTTCTTTGTTGTTCATTGATGTAATGTGCCCACCATCAAGAAGGGCATCGGGCACAGGCTAGACGCTCAGCAAGTATTTGGCAAAATGGTAAAATCTAGTCATTTCTTTGTTTTGCACTGTTGTCTCGGCAGTGCTGGGGGTGACTTCATAAGCAAACACTACGGCACCTGGTCACCGCTCCGTGACCAGAAGCTTAGGCCACGGTATCGACGCGTGTTTTGGGCTGTTTCCTCCGAATGCAATTCTTTACTGGGAAGGTCGTGGACTGCTTTTTGGCCTATTCCCAGAAGCGTACGTATCTTCCCTGGAGTCCATTCCTTTTGATTTAACGTTTTGGTTTGAAAGGCTTTGAAAATGTTATTGTCATTGTTTGCTTTTTCTTTCCTGCAATTTATATTAAAAAATGAAATACTTCCTAGCCTAGATCTCTAAGAGAAGCCAAATATTCTTACTCACCCAGAAATATGTCTACTATCCATGCCCTTTAGTTCTTTTCTAGAATCTATTTTTTAAAACATGACAAAACATTTTTACATTTACTCGATTTTTAAAATTGCCTTTGCCTGTAATTGTAGCGGTGTTTTCACGTGTGCATTTATTCAGTTAAGCAAGATTTGTCCTTTTAGAAACTTTTACCTCCACAACTCACATTACTTTGCTGTCAGTGAATCTGCATCATGAAATTCCACTGCTCACCGATAAGGTCTTTGCCTTTCTGATGCAGCTCTTCTTCTTAACTCAAATAATGTCAGCGATCCTCATTCCTCTTTCATGGTAAACTTATTTTGAGAAAGATTCCTAAATTTCCTCTCAAATTCCATCAGAATTCGAAGGCAAATCCAGTGTCTTGCTTGGTTCTCTTCACAGCTAGGCTCACAACAGAGGCTGTGTGTGCTTGCGCTAGGAGTGCGGTGTTCAGGGACATCTTCAGCAGTAAGTCGAAAATCAACGGTCCTATCTGCAAACAGCCACTGCTGTCCTTTGGAGTCCACCTGTGACGCTGCACGGTGGCCCCGGCCGAGCAGCTGGTTTCTGCCCACCCCACCTCCGGTGCACTCAGACACACTGTACGTCACCAAACTTCCGTAAGCCTCGTACCTCGAGCCAGGTGGGCTCACATTTGCTCCCGAATCATCCGACTGGTTCCTGTTCTACCCACGGCTGCCTTCATTGAAGGAAAGGCCTTTCATAGTCTGAAGACACATTCAGCAGAAAACGTAACCCATAAAACTTTACATCCATACCACTACCTCCAATTAACAAAAAATATATATGTGCACATCAGGTAAATTTACTCTGATTTTATTCTAAATGTTAAACATGAAAGTTGTATTATAAAAATTATTATCAAAATCTTTATTATGAAAGATTAAAATACTTATTATCCCTATTAATTGATTCAGCATTTGTTGAGACTTGACTTTGCTAGATATTCATACTTATGTTTGTATATATTTTTAAGCGGCTATTCAATTTGTTAATCTTCAAAACTAAATCCTTTTCCCTGGGTATTTTATACTTCCATTTAAAAAAAATAAGTCCGAGCAAGTCTTTGGTTTTCCGAATCCTACTAGAATTCTGAATTTAACTGGGTGGTGATCTCCATTGCCATCAATCACACATAGTTGCTTCCTGCCCCAGTGCCTGCTTCTTAGTTCTTCAAGACCAGAGTATATATGACCTTTGCTTTTCTTACTGTTTTTAAAAACCACACCTGATATAGAAAAAAAGAACCACTTATTGAACAGATCTGCCTCTCCCAGTATCACTAGTTGATCGGTTCTAGGCCTTTGCCTTTGGCGATCTACCTGACCCACGAAATGCGACCGGGAAGCGCGCAGTCTCTGTGGGCCTCGGCCTCCTCGCTCGGACCGGGAAGCAGCCGCTGTCCCGTGAGGGCCTTCGGGGGACACGAAGCACGTGCAGCGTTTGGTGCAGACGTCCGGTCAATGTCCATTTGCACCTGCTTCAGCAAATGTTAGATGACGGTGGTGAATGTCATTACTGCTTCCCTCTCACAAAATCCATGTCACCTCACGCACCCGCTGTCCTTGTTTTTACTAGAGAACGCTACATTCCCCCCGCCCCCCACCTGGAGGGTGTCCTTGCTCCATCTGATCTCCAAAATGCCAGTTCTCTGTGAGATCTGCTTCTGGTGCTGGGCATCTACTTACTAGCTTTAGGAATTCCTCGTCCCGTCTTTGTGTAGTTGCGTTTATACAAATTCTAGAGTCGTTCTTATGTCAACCCTGCAAAGGTGGATGAAGAACAAAGACAATATTATGCCAAATAACTTTCAGTTTTCTGGTTTTTCACATAATCATGACCCTTGATAATTCTCATCTGAATTCAATGGTTTGGCATTTTAAAATAAAGAGCAGATAGTATTTTTTTTTTCCATTTTACCTAGGAATAAATGATGCATTCTCTATAGTCAGAAACAGACAAGTTCCACAATAGTTTTATAGCTTTTGTATCTAAAAACAATACTGTGATAAAAGTCCATTTTCAACCTCAGCAGTGTTCTCTGACGTCAAAGGTCATATCATTGTATAAAAAAAAGTAATTAGAGGAAAAAAATTCCCTTTTATGCACACTTCTTCCTTTTGGAATCTCATCCAAAAGCATGAGGATACAGGCTTGGTTGATTTTGAAGTTTAGTGAGCCTTATACAAAAAGTGTTAAAGAAATATTTGTTGAATTAAATGAGAAAAGTTTTTTCTAGGTTTTGTTTTTTTCTGTGTACATGGCTGCTGGCACTAACCCACATTTCCAAAGGCAGGCTTCCACAATCTGAGGGTTTCGACAGAACTTATATGTTTATTATAAGTCCTCAGGGAGGTAAAATGCCAGCACTACACAGCAGAAGTGAAGACATTGAACGTCTGGGGGTTTTATTTGTCGATTTCTGTGTGTTCTCCCCTCCCCCCATTTAGGCTTTATACATTGTGATGGAAATAGCTCATTTTATTTTCTGGAATCCCCATTTTCCAGCTGGAATAGACCATCAGAGTAATTTGATTCACGCAAATGCTCTTCTTCCACGTTCTTTTAGGGACACAAAACAAAACACTAAGTCATTTTGCTTTGTTTTGATTCACCCTAATTTCACAAATCTCAAAGACTTATTGGCTCAATCTTAGTTTCTGATACATAAGGGAATGCTAATTTCATTATATTTAAATACAAAAATTAATGGTATTTTTTATGAAATGCTACATTGAGCATAAGATAATTTAAGTGTCGGGTCGGATTTATTTTGAAGGTTTACTATTTAAGCACTTTTTAAATTTTTAAAATAATTTTAAACTTATCAAAAATTTCTGAGAAGTATATATACAAAGATCTATTTTTTTTCCTGAGCCATTAGAAATAAGTTACCACTGAGTGGTTTAATGTGTTTTTCCTAAAACCAAGAACATTCTCCCATGCAGCCACAAAATAACCATTTGTTGGGGAGGGAAAGACTTTCCTTCTACTCTCTTAGGTTCCGTGTCAGGGGCTTGCTAATTTACTGACAAAGACTGATTAACAGGAGAAAAGGAATACAC
This sequence comes from Eidolon dupreanum, assembly GCA_028627145.1. Classification (NCBI taxonomy): domain Eukaryota; kingdom Metazoa; phylum Chordata; class Mammalia; order Chiroptera; family Pteropodidae; genus Eidolon; species Eidolon dupreanum. The sequence goes on along the minus strand of CM053512.1, from coordinate 1,855,420 downwards.
ATTTATTAACATGTTTATGTGCGTGGGAGTTCACAGAAAATAAATGAAATTCAAAGAAGCAGACTGGGGAGATCATATAATCTTCCTGATAAAAGAAAGAGGGTTCAGGCTTCAAGCGATGAGAAACTATAGAGAAGTGACCAGGAAATACATGGGAGAACCATGGATGATCAGAGCCATTTTAGGAAGGTTCGCTTGTGCCGACTCCTCTCAATAATACGAATCCCTCTTCTCATCCTGGTACAATAGAGGGGCAAAAGGTATGCCCCTTCCTCAAAGGGAAATCTGTCGTGCATTTAAGGAGGGTCAGGGGAGGGCTGAGAACTTTTCCTTCAGCTTAAAATAATCTTTATGTCAACGTGGCATATTTGGGGGTGGCATATTCTGATCTCCTGGTACAATACCACCATCTAATTCTCAAACTCACTCGAATCCTCGCCTCACTCCCAATTATACTACTCATGTCCTTATAGGCTGTAATTCAGGGTCATAGATGGCCTGTGGCTTCGTGGTGCTTAGCCTCTTCCAACCCTGGACAGCTTCCCAGGAAAGTCTTTGCCTGACTTTCATGACCTGACACTTCAGAAAATTATAGGCCTGATATTCAGTAGAATGTCTCTCGATTTGCCTTTGTCTCATGTTTCCTCATAAATAGATTAAGATTATGCATTTTTGGCGGGAATACTATAGATGTGAAGCTGTTTTTTTTTTTAAATGTATCCTATCAGATGGTCGGTTTGGATTTTTTTCATTATAGCTTATTTTAACGTTGTCTGCCTACATTCTCCAATATGAAGTTATTCTTTAGTATTTTCTTTAGTATTCACTAAATATTGGGGGAGGGAGATGCTATGAAATTACCAAATATCCCACTCCTCATCAAAATTTCAGCTACTAGTTTTAGTACCTATTGATATTTCTTATTTGAATTATTACTGTGATGGCTGCCAAGTAGTGGTTTCCTAATACCATAATTTCTTCTCCATTTATTAGTAGGCATTCCAATGCCTCCTGTCCCCATTTGTATTTATTTAAACATTTTATAAGCATAAATGAACAAATTCCTATTTTATTTAGAGTATAACACATTTTTATCATTTCTCTTGATGCTGAAATTGTCCCATTTTTAACAAATTCTTTAAGTACTTCCTAATTTGTCACAAAAAGGAATTCTAGGTTCATCAATTTCACATCCATTTGAAGATAGCAAAAAAATAAATGAATATGGACTATTGTTGCAATCTTTAGCAGAATCAACTTCCACTATAGGAGGAAAGCTATTTAGTGTGAGTCTATTACGTAAATGTTAAACAATGACTATGATGCAAAAAAAAAAAAAAAAAAAATCTGTTAACAAAATAAATTAAAATCTTATTGCTTTAAAATAAATAAAAGAAAACAAAGGACCTACAATTATTACACAGGTACACACCACACATTTGCCTCTCTTTCTCTCCTGAATGCAAAATTCAAAATGAAAACCTCAGCAGAAAGTAAAAGCATCAGAGACCAGTTTTTACCTGAACTTAATGCAGAGTGCCCTCTAGAGGCATCGTTCAATAATGCAATATTTCCAACTGCAAATGAACCTATTTAAATCTCTGTAGGTTTTCAGAAACGGTTCTCATTAAATACATAGGATTACTCTATACATTATAATAACTGACCATGATCTGACTTAACATATCAACCTCTAACAACACTAATGCAAGGGATCTGGCAAAAAAATGACTGAACTTAACAGCTGGAGGAAAGAATTGGGAATATGCCATCAGAAGATTAAAAACAGATTGTTATATATCAGTTTAGACCTTTGGTAAAGCTGTTATAAAGCCTCAATAAAAATTCACACAGAAGGAATGTCTCCATAATTTAGTCCATCATTTCCTCAACTTCCCAAACGAATCAGGTGTAGATTCAGATTTGCAAGCGTGTCGCTTGCCGGACTTCTCTTGGCCCTGTATCTCTGTATATGCTGCTGTAAACTCAAAATCTGACGATGAATTAAAAACTATCATCATGTCTTGGAGTGAAACTCCAAGACAGATGTAAAAACTTCACATTTCAACTGATAGTTTAGATAAATATTATTTGATGATCAATTAAACACAAAGGTAAACTATTTCTAGTATTTTAGAATTTTTATATAGCTCTCAAGTACATGATGTCTAAATTACTTAAAACCTCATAGTTATTAAAAGCATCATTTTATCATCATCTTTGCTATAATTTAAAAGAATTTGAATAAAATTATTTTACCAATGGCTGTTCCTTAAAAAAGTCCTTTCCAATATGTATCCAAATGATATTTAGCATTAACAATATTATTTAAGAGAATAGGTTTAAGATGATATTGTTTTAATTAATGATAATGTTTACCTAAATTTCGTCAATGAATACCATTGAGATACTAGGGAAAATATTTAATTATTAGACATGACTCAAAATTTAGTCTTCCAAACTTCCTAGATGATGTTTCAAGTTGGTATTGTACAGACATTTGAGAGATACATTTTGATACAACAAACTATAGCTGACACAAGAATGTGGTCCTATCAGATAGAGTACATCAGGCCTATCTTATCTCTTCACTTATTTGATACAGACACAACTGCGAAATATATTATTTAATGTTCCCGTTGAAATACTTATTTCTAAGAACATTATAGGAGAGAAAAAATTCTTTACCTAGCAGTATGCTCATGGCTCACTGTGTCTGCATGCATCAAACTGCAATCCTTTCTTTTCTGGGAAGAAATTCTTTTTAGTGATGGGGGAAAAAATTCTTTTCTCTACCACTCTTAGGCCTTGGCTGGGACTCTGTAACAAAGGACAGTTTCATAAGAGAAAAACGTACACATTTAAGTTTTCTGTGATACGGTAAACTTCACATGGAAACTAAGATCCCTCCCACCCCATCCTGTCCAAAAAAAAAAAAAAAAAAAAAGACCCTAAATGCTTTTATGGTAGGTTGAACAAAGAGAAGCTTTTGTGGAAAAGTCAGATATATATTGTGAAGCTAAAGGAAGATACGAATCACTGTAACCAGGTCTGTTTGTCCAGAATTCTCTTGGACTTCTCATCCTTGATGATAAGAATGTTCTCTGCTTTTAGTACACGGAGGGCATCTTTCACATGGGAGTTTTACCTCTTGTCTTCAGGAAGAAAAGAGGGAGATTAGAATGGTCTCCTATCTGCTGTTTTTCAAGTGCCTTTAGTTCAAAATGACCCTTACACTGAACCGGCATGTCGGGGGCAGCATGCTCTGCCACCCTTCACCAGTGACAGTGAACTCCGTAACTTGCTGGGCTTGCAGAGCTAGCTTAACTTTGTGCTCTAGATGTCTGTCATTAAGTCAATACGAGTATATTTACACTGCAGAGAAATGGTGTAAAACGTACTACCCGGTGATACGGACGTTAGAGTTAAGTGCTGAGATTTTCCTGACTTCAGAAATAAACTTAACTGTTCATAATGCTGATCAGGGAGTATGTTTCCTAGCACCTCAGTCTTTAAGATTATTCACTTTTTATAGTTTTCTTCAAGAGAGTGAAATTTTAAATAACAACGACCTTGATGAGAGTCTGTCATATTAAAACGAGGAGGATAACAAAAACTCCCTATTGATCGTAAAGCTATCAGCTATGCACATTGTGTGCCCTGTCAGGGGGACGTCTGGGGTCATTTGTCACTTGGTAATGAATGGCGGGGAGCGTCGCAATGAGCAATGTCTGCGCAACTTCTTCACGTCCCTCTTTTTTCTATACTAGCGTCCCCGCTCCCCAGAGTGGAGAAACTCCCCGGCTAACACGCCTTGACCTTCAGACTCAGCCCATCCACGAGGTCTAACAGGGTGTCATCCTTCTCTTACTTAAAACTCATTTCCCTATCTTCTTAATGAAAGCTCAGAGAGCTTGTTAGGAGGGAACCACGCTTTTCTTTTGGAAAAGGCTGAGCCCTACTCTACCTCTTCTGGGTACCGACCTGACCAGGGTGTATTCTGGGGACGGGAGGGGCCGTCTAGCTGCAGAAGGCCTCCAGAGCCCAGCTTTCCGCCGCGGGCTGGGGGCAGAAAGCGTGTCCCCGCTACAGCACGTGGCTGGGAAGCCTCTGCGCGCCCCCCGCCCCGGATGGTTCGGGAGATGCGCCTGGGATGGGGAGGCTCGGGCCCCACGCGCCCCACGCGCCCCACGCGCCCCAGGGGAGATGCGCCTGAAGAAGCCAGAGGAGCCGCCACCCACGACTCCTCGATGTAGGTGCCCTGCTCCGGGGCCGCCCTCTGCCCTTGCTGACCTCGCACCCAGGGTTCTCGACTCTTCGTTCCCTGTCAAACATCTAACAGTGGCCGTGCGCTCTGAGACCCCGGCACAAGCTGCACCCGCCGCCGCCCCAGGCCTTGGTAACCCCTGGGAACGCGTGCGGGTGAGCGCACAGCCCCGGCGTTGGCGGGGTGCGCTAGGCCGGTCGCTGGGCAGACACAGCTGGACCCCCCCGCGCAGCTCGGGCTGTTCCCCTCCCGCGCTTCAGGTGAGACCTGTAGGATGCTCAGGCTGAGCCAGGCGAAAAGCCACGGTGCGCGCCTCGGAACATCTCCAGCCGTCACTGCGGGCTCCTCTCGGTCGCCACCCGGCCCTCGGGAACCAGACGGTGGCGGCCACCGAGCTGCGCTCACCCTTCACAGCCCGGCCCCAGGCGCGGGGCTGTGGCATGCGGGCGCCAGTTCGGGATCCTGGAACCGCACAAAAGCAGAGAGGGAATAAACGGGGCTGAATGCAGACTGAGGGCGACAGAGGCCACGTTCACAAGACACGTCCCATCCTCGGGGCTTTCATCGGACACGCAAAGAGAATTTTCGATACTTACCTAAATATCAAACCACATCAAGCCCCGGGTTGAACTCTAGACATAGTCATTCTTGCCCTAGGTGATTGCTACTTTAAAAATTCTCTGAGAGAACCTTTTCTCTCCTACTACCTTCTGAAGTCACAAAATTCCTATTCTCTAAAATAATCAAGACATTGTGACTTGTTCATCTAAAACATATACATATAGAGTAATTTCTTTATTGAGTCATTTATTTCTCCCCCCGATAGCCAGGAGCATACTGAGAGTGCCGATCCTAACAACACAACACAAAACCTAAAGATGACTCTTGACCGTAGCCCTTCAGACGATACTTCTCATTCTGAGTCACAGAAGGTTACAGTTCCTGTTCTTTGAACATCTGGAAGTATTTCCATTCTAGAAAAACATGCTATCGATTTTTCCTTGTCTTATATTTGAAAACGCGCTTTGTTCTCTAGAATATTCTCTAAAAATCTTGGCTACAACGTAAGATCAAAGTCTACAATGTGACGCTGGCAGCAGGTGTGGGGATTGTGGACATTTGAGGGGGTCGAGTGTCTGGAGGGAGGAAGAACGCCAACACCCTAAATTCTGGCCCTGGCTTTGCTTTCTTTTAACCCCTCTGAGCCTCACTTCTCTGTCTTCTAAATGCAGGAAACACATTAAATCATCTTCAGTTATTTCCAAGATTGTGGTTGTCTGTTTTGTCTATTATGCGTAATTATTTCTTCAGGAATTTATACTATTTGCCAATACTAATGAGGCAACCATAGCATGTGCCCATAAAAACCAAGTCTGGTGGGCCTGGGTCGCATGCTCACCATGAGTCACTATCAACTCCTGGAAATTTAATGGTCTTAAGGTGTAGACACAGAGCAGGGTTAACGTATGATGCATAAAGAGTTAAAAACGTGACCTCATTCAAATATAAAATGAACATATGTCCATGGTTTTAATTCAACTCATTAATTAAAGAGGGAGCCAGACAGATAAGAAAGCTCATTTGAAGAGTGTTTGAAGAGTTGGGTATTTGCAAGCAATTTAATAAAAGAATGTTAGAATGAGATGGTTAGTACAGATATAAAGTTCGTTAATGCCCTACAGGGCAGTAAACAATAACCTTTAATATAATCTTTTTTTTTTTTTTTTCCAGAGAGAAATCTAGAGATTAACAATGTCAAAGGTCTAATCAAATAACAAATTTAAATAAATAACCCTTGCATGAGCCTATTAAAACAATGACATTCGAGGACACACTGCCTCCTCTGCTTCTTATTGCTGTGCCTTTATTGGGTAATTTTTTGGAAGCTTTTGTACTGGAGATCCCTGAATATAATGGAAGTCTGAGGGCCCAGATAATCCTGTGGCCTGTTCACCTCCTTTCCTGCTTGCTCTGGCCCCTGGGCAGGTAGTCCTGGAAGAAAGAGCTCTCCCATCACACACAACCTAGGGAAATATTTTAAAGTTTCATTGTCACATGGGCGGAAACTACTATCTGATTGGTAACATCTAACTCATATTAACATCATTTCTATTTACTTTCCACGTTGATTTGCTCTTGTGAGTGAGGGGCAGGAAGGAGGGATGGTGACTGAGGAGGTTTATATTTGCAGAAGTTCAAGTGAAGTGATGAACAACACAAGGCTCCAACAGGCATTTACTGGACTTCGCTGAATTTTGTCACTCTCGTCTCGAAGAATTCTTAATCCAACAATATTACCTCTATAATTCTCTCTTCACTTGCAATTTAGTAAGGAGGCCACCCAAAAATAAGATTTTAGTAATAGAATTTGATTAAAGGAGCCATTTCTGGATTTTCATAGTTTCTCCATATAAAAAAAAAAAAAAAAACGTGTAGTCAGACAGAGAGAGCCATGATGACAAGTGATTTTAAAGTGGTCACTCAAGACAATAACTTAAATTGGGTCAATGATTTTTAGTTTTTGCGGAGAGGTCAAGAACTCAATAAAAACTACAGACTCTTCAGAAAGAGACAAGGAGATACAACATAGATTATTTTGTATTTAACTTGATTTGGGGGTGATTCATGGATGCCTGGATCCCATCCACGGGTCCTGGTCAAGCACTTAAAACCTAGAAAAACAAGGAGCCACATAAAAGATGGGCTGTGGATGAAATGCCTGGTCCTTCCATCTTGTCTCCCGAGCCTGACCTAACCTCTGACCTTCTGAGTCAGCTACATTTCATTTGTGGGCACCAGTAGATTGTTTTCTTTGCAACTAAAGCAGAATTGTCCATCAAAATGGAAAACCAAAACCCAATTATTAGCAAATAAACACAGCCCTCTACAGTCTTGCCGTATAGACAATTCCTAAATTCGGTGGCAAAAAGTCACGGGCTTCAGAGTGCATCCTTACCCTGCCCCTTAGAAGTCGAGTGACCTTAAGAAAAGGCATTTAACCTCACTGAGTCTCAATTTTCTTATCTGAAAACTCAGGATGATTAAGGGGCAGGACCCAGAGCATAAATCACTGGAGCCATAGCCCTTGTCTAAGCAGCTCAGTAGAATCAGAGAGCAGAGCCCAGGGTGAGGATAACGTGTACCCAGAAAACCCAGCACAAGGTCGTATAGGATTTGCTCTACTGTGTTTACAAGTTAGCTAGAGTTTTTATTTTGTTTTGTTTGTATACTCTAAAACTTGGGCCATAATGTTATAGTAAGAATATAACTGTACTGTGTTCAATTATTTAGTGTTCTAAAAAGAAAAGTAGAGTTTACTAAATTCTGTCTCTCAATTATCAGAATTTGGAGCTTTATAGGAAAGAAAGAAACCTTGATCAACATCATTTTCTTTTGTAAAATAAATCTGAGACCAACTGACATTCATGAAAGGTAACGAATTTCACTAATTAAAAACAGAATGTAAAAACAGTTGTATCTATTAAATTATCATATTGAAGAATACTCTAAAAGATTTGCTAAGACTGTTATAAAACCCAAGCAGGCAGCATGGCTGTCTTTCATCCAAGATGTGACTAAGCTTTTTAATTATCTTTTGAACTGAATCGAAATGTTCCTGTGCTCTTTTTGGATTTTTGTTTTGTTTTCATCGATGTGCTCAATTTACGGTTCCTGCTTTCCAAACTCATGTGTTGGCGTGTCTGGCAGCTGTGCCAGGCCTTCAGCATAACGACAGGGGCCACAGCGGCTGGGTGCCTACGGCACGCTGGCCCGGCTGCCACCGTGCGTGCTCTCACTCCCCTCACAATGCAGCAGCATTTTCCTCTTTTATAAACCAGGCCGACAGGGCTCAGGGAAGCTAAGGGACGTCCCCTAGGTCCCCCTGTGGCGTCCCGCTCTAAGGCTGCACAGAACCTCGTGAGAGGGTGAACGCAGAAGCCCGTCTGCTCTTCCCCGAGGTGCGGAGATGCTGATGCTTCAGCGGACGGCTGCGCTCACGGGACGAGGTGTGTGGCCAGCGCCTGGCGCACACACAGTACCTCAGTCCTGGTCATCGTTAGCAGACAGCGAAAGTCCCTGAGCTGGCCTGCATCTTACTTTATCTTTGTATAAATGTGCAAATAAGTGAAAATTAAACTCCACTATCCTTTGAGGTGCCCTGAGGGGCTGGACTAATGAACACAGAATGAGATTAGAGATCGGGGAATGCCCTACACAAGTAACCCCTCCCTGTCACTCACAAACGCATTGTGCCCTTTGAATAACCTCCAGTTACCTCTGTAAAATGTGACTTTCCCATGTCCCCCCGGGCAGGTGTGAAAGCATGGAGCTGGACAATAAAATCCGCGATCTGATCGAGGGGAGTGCTTCTTCTGATCCCAAAAGAGTCACCACCGGGGCCGCACCAAGTCACAGAAGTTCATGTCTTCTACAGGTAAGACATCACCTTCTTCCTACTTTGTCTTAATACACGCGTTAGCAGTGTGTTCACCAAGAAAAGCTGATGGGGACAGTCCCCGAATCACTTACAGTAATGCGCTTCCTTGATGACTGCGAAGATAAACCACACCAACGTGACACAGTCACTTCCTGTTCCTAACGACCCTGTGGCAGCAGAGCTCTGCAGCTAAGAGGGTGACGCCAGGCAGCTGCGACCACAGGAGGGCGGGCAAGTGGAGAGTGTTTCACACAGCAACGACTCCTTTCTCTGCGAAGAAATAACGCCATTTATATAAACCCACTTACACCGGATTACTCAAACAGCACGACTCGTGCCCATTTTTTAAAGCACAAACAAGGTTTTCCTGATTAAAAGTGCTGTTTGAGTTTGAATTTCCTCTTGTTTCAGGAAATTCATCTATGGTTCTTTACATAAGCAAATAAAACAGAAGGATAAGATTGACCTAGGGATTTTGCAGATGACTCTAGACTTCATCATAAATGACAACACAAACTCTTAAGCTCTGTGGCCCCAGTGAAAACCGTCTCTAATGATCATTTCAGAAAAATCTTATCTAAGAAAATCTGAGAGCATGGATGACATTAAAAAAATCTGCGTAACTTATACTTCTACTTTGGTTCCTATTTCCAGTGTGATTCATGCTCATTGTGGAAAAGTTCTATCAAGCACAGAGAAAACTATGAAAGTCATGTAGACACAGATTTGCTGTGGAGCCAATGAAGCTTAGATTCCCTTGAACAGGATTTACTGTTGTACCTAATTTGCATTTACACATTTGTATCTTTTTTATCTTTTTCTCTAAAAGGAGGCCCTAGAATTGCAGAAGCCTCGGGCCTCACAAAAGCCACATCTGTCTCCGAATCTCTAGGCCCCTATGCCAGGGGGCATCTCTTTGCATGTCCGGTCTGTGTTTCTCTTTCTCACACACACACCCGGTGTTTGTTAAACTTTTACCCCTTTTCACCCACTAATGTGTTGTGGCTACCCGGGTACCCCTGTACCTCTTTCTTTCACTTTTTAATATTTTCTTTTTGCAAATCCTTAATAGTTTTAATTCTCCACAAGCTAATATTCAAAAAGTCTTTGCCATAGATTTTGCTGAAAAAAAAAAATAAAATAAAATACAATAAATGTGTTGCATTTAGCCCCGGTAACCATAAAAGGAAGGGGGCCTTTCAAATCGGAACCCCTCCCTTCAGGAATTTGACAGAGAACCTATAAGAATTAGTGCCTTTTTAATGTATTGTTGAACTGAAATTAGATCTCTGGGTTCACTTATCAAAACGTCTCATTTTCAAATTTCTGCCTCATTTAATTACTGCACGGGACGGAAAACTGCATGGACTTGTTAAATACCTTTAGACCTAGTGACAGTCTCTTGCAACTGGAGCACAGTTGTTGGCAAAGGTCCTGACCACCAGGCCACACGTTAGGACTGCAATTCCCACCTGGCTCGGGGCCTCCGACTGGGAGGAAGATGCTGAGCGGGCTCGGTCCTCAGGGGCGCCCTGCGAGAGGAGGACCCGCCCAGGCGGCAGCATCGTGCCCGGCTGCCGGGCCATCTCCACGCGGTCC
>CM053512.1:1810447-1844616 GCA_028627145.1 Eidolon dupreanum | reverse complement strand
GAGAGTAGAGAGAGGTAGCTGCTTCCCTCCTGCTTCTGCTCTGGCCTGACCTTGATCACCAAGGCACTTGGGGGAGCCTGGTACCAGGCTTTGCACAGAGCGAGATTATCCTGGGGAGCCATAAATAAACTCAAGGTTGCTGACACCACGGCAGACATCAGGATCAAAAGAGGAAATTGCATTGAAACTCAACGTGATTTCAGATAAGCACAGCCTTCGATTTTTTCCTCTTTGTTGACGTGAGTTTTACTAAAGTTTCCTCTTTGTAAGCCGGAACGGAGTCCCTGGAAAATACAGCTATAACAGGGTCTTGGAAAGCTCATGCTTTTTGAAACTGTATAAATTCAATGACTTCCCTTTGCCTGTATTGCAAAATAGCCATGGAGAATTTATCGCTTCCATAAAAGAAGAAAAAGCGTGTGCTCATAGTAATGTAGGCATCAGGAGCTGGCAAGCCCTATCATTTAAATACGTTATCCAAACATCACGCTAAAAATGACTTTGCAGCAGAGGGAAGGTGCCGCTCTTCTGGGTCTGCTTAATGTTACGGCTTGAGCCTCTGTGTTTAGTTTCTCTAACACGTGCCTGGTCTGAGAAGCCGAGGCGATGATCTTGCAGTGTCAGGCCTTGCTTATTAAAAACATTCCGCGACCCCCACTCTTACGGCACAGATAGTGTGGGTGCCTGCCACAGCGCTGTAGATCTGCGATGCTCGGAAACGGATGGGCCCTGACGATGAGAAACGAACCATCTACCGTGTCAACAATTCCAAAATGGAAGGGAAGCTCGCCCCTCCTCACCGAGAAATTTCCAGCAAGTCCTAAAACCACAGAGACAGAGACCGTTGCAGATAAGGAACCCTGGAAGAGCTCTCGGATGGTCCGGCCAAACACACTCAGTTTCGAGTTAAATAAACAGTCTCTGAGTGATGACACAGGTTGCCGGGGTGACGCAGCAAGTTGATTCCTACTCAAAAGCATTCTTTCCTATGATATTCTCCATATTTGGCGCCTCCGTCTGACTTCAAAATTTATCAGCAAACTTTGACCCAATCATCACCGATTCTTCTTCTAAAGTATTGTCGATGATCAAAACTCCATGCAAATATAAACTGCAGGTTTAAACGGTGGAAATGATGGTCAGGGGTGTATGCTTCTACCCTCTACCTGTTTCCAATGCTCAGTGGCAGTGAACGTTAAAAACACAAGTGCTTTTCTTTAGAAACAGCGTTTGCTGATGTGCAGTGAAAACGAGAGGAGGAGAGCCTGGCCCGCAGTCGGGTCTCCATTCAGCCGCCCTTCAAGACGGCCCTCGTCTCGTCAAAATCCCCTTCCGTCGGGCACACAAGTCCCGGCCACTCGATCTGACAGAGGCGCCGAGGGGCCGGTGTCACTCACGACAGCTGCGTGAACCTTACGAGGTCCCCGCCGTTTTGCAAGCCTCTGGGTGGAACTAAAGCACACCGCCTGCCAGAGCGTAAGGCAATGAGGACTAGTAAACGCCAGGGCTGGTGCAGACACAGAAATGACCTCCCCGCACCCCATAAAGTAAGAACAAGCCGCAAACGACGCACAGGAGCAGGGGGGCCTGGCCGGGGAGGACGCGGCCCTGGGGCTGCCCCCCGCGGGCGGTCGCAGAAGCCCCCCGCATACCAGCCGTCCTAAAACCACAGCGCCAGGGCAGGCGAAGGCGACCCCCGCTTTTTGGTTGCTAGAGGAGGGGGCGGGGCCTGGGCAAGAAAGGCCAAGGGGAACATAGTCATCCACAGTGTGGCAAGCCACAGACCATCGCTAGAATGAGTGGGGTGATCACACCGTAAGGTGGGAAAACATCAAACCACTATTATCATATACCTGAAACTGAGACAACTAATATCGTATACCAACTGAACATACTTAATTTGGAAAAAAAGTAAAAAAAAAAACCATGATAATAAAATAAAAAAGAAAGAAAGAAAAAGAGCAGACAGAGCCAGCACTGGGCTCCTGGGGGCGAGTCTGAGCCCCCCTCCCCCGCCCCCAGCTGCCAGCGGGAAGGTGGGACCGGGGGCCGGGCCGGGTCAGAGGCCGTGGAGCACTGTCACCAGTCAGGAGTGCTGCCGAGAGGGGCTGTCCTGCGCTTTGTTTTTTTTTCTGTCTCTAAGATACAGACTTTGGGAATTTCAGATAAGAATCGTGGGTCAAATCAGCAGCTTACCAACCAGCTCATGCCCTGGGCTGCTTTGAAAGTAAGTAGAAACGTTAGCAGTGCAGAAGTTGCCCTCGTTTCTTTCTGCGGGAAGATGTACATCGAAGCCGAAAGGGGAAGTTGGGGGTGAGATGTTTCATCGTGCGGGGCCTGATTCTTAGAAGGTAAGCGCTGGGGTGACAATTCATGCCACTTGGACCAAGAGAAAGAGGAAGAACAAGTTAACTGAGCAAACTTGAAAAACTCAACCACAGACATGGTACCTATTCTATGGGAAAATGACGCTGATGTCATCTAACCACATAACTAGTATCTTTTCATTTCCAGCATCCCTGGGTGCTCCCCACCCCCCCCACCCCCCAAGCCCCAGCGTTCACGAAACCTTCCCTTAGGGCAGAGACTGTCAAGAGTTCTGCTGTGTCTGTATAAGCCTCGAACTGGTGGTGACGACTGGGAGTCAAAACCGAGGGACCCTGCCCGGGTGGCCACCTCCCTGCCCGTGAGTGACAGCCACGTAGCTCCTCAGACGATCCACTTTTTCAAGTGTAAAATGAGGAATTGGATTAGAGAATCCCTCATGTTCCTTTCAAGGGTAAAACTCTATAATTCGTTATTACTATTACATTTCTGATAAATTTGCTTTCATTCTCTTCGCTATGCAAGCACCTTTACTCAGGTTTTCATTTTATGGTGTATTATGTGATCGTGATAGGCTGTTAGGCACATGTATGTGTATGTACACACACAGATACATACATTAATTCTTTGCACCATCTCTTCTGAGGAACCTCACCACTCTCAATCTGTATAACAGTCTTCCCAGAGCATTCTGCTAAGCAGACTCTGGACCATCGAAAATCTGGAGACTTAGTCATCTAGGGGAAGATTGCCCTCAAATGTCAGTAAAAAGACTGTATGAGGTACTGTTCACAATAGCACTGTGGGAAGTTCCTAGGCACTGATCCTTGATCATGTTTCTAATTTAAAAAACACAAATCATCTTCCTGGGACCATCGGACATCCTTGCACCAGAAGATCTTAAACAAAGGATTCTTAAGAATCATCCAGAGACTGAAGATATTCAAAACGAGGCCGTTCACCCAAGATCTTTAGATCGAGCTGCTGATACTACAAAGCAGAGTGGTTCCATCTTAGATGACACGACCAGACTGCTGTTCTGATAGCATCGCTGTGCTACTCATCCGTCCTTTGTTGTTAGTTTTACCTCTTATTCTCCTTTGGTAACCCCTAGAATTGCCCCCTAAGGTTTGCCCGTATGTTTTTACATATATACATCATTTTCAGAAGTCTGACCTATCATAGCCTTTCCCTACCACCAAAGGAGAGAGAATCTAATGGATTATTGCATTTGTCATCCCCTACCTGATCCTACAGACAAAAATTTAATAGCTATTCAGTTGAAGCATCGGAAGGCATATTTTCTCTCACTGGTCCCTTCAGGCACTTGAATTCACCTCATGTTATTAAGTCCGTCTTCAGCCTTTGGGAAACTGGACCCTGACCACGAATCAACAGAATACTTCCTGAGCTCAGCAGAGCCGAGGAAGATGTCGGATCTGTCACGCAGCGGTAGTAGTCAGTTACTCTTTTAGATTCTGCAGCCAGCTTTGCAGAAACTATTCAAATCCTCTCAAGGCATCTGCCAGCCAGTGATGAGGGTCAATCATCGACGCACTCCTGCTGATAATCTGTGTCCTCCTCAGATATGACTCCTTACGTGGACACCAGACTTTGAATGACTTAACGCACACGAAACTCTCCTGTGTACACAGCGTGATAAAGACGTTCAGAGGATCCCTAGGGACCTCCAAAACGAGCAGGTTAGTACTTCTCAGAACTACAGGGAGGGTGCATGAGGGAGCCAGGCTCTGCTCCATGCTCAAGCCGTGGGCTGTTATTCCAATAGTAAGCATGATTGAATCAGGAAAAAATGAATGAAATGTGTTTCTAACCCAGGAAGAAGTTGTAAGTAACATTGCGAGTTCTCTTGAGGTACTCCTAAAACTAATTAAAATTCATGAGCAAGATTATCCTGGATAATCACATGGCCCTTGATTTTTCTTGGCCAGGAAGGGCAGTGAGTGTCGTAACTCACACCACCGGCGCACCTGTATAAATTAGTGCGGCGATCACATTGTAAGGTGTGAAGTTCTGTGACCAGAATTAAGGAAAATTCCACCTGTTTTTCTAGAACAGACCCAGATGTATTATGGGTCTCGTGTTCATGGCCCAGCTGTGGGAACACAGTTTTCTACCTTCTCGGTTCTTTATAATGAATAAGAATCATTTTGATTTTGGAAATTGTCTCTAGATCAGTTAGCCGATGCCACCTGTCCTGAACTTTAAATACTACTGGACAACCACTGTAGCACCAGATGATTCAACTGATCATTCTGCTCCAAAAGGAATAAAAATGATGGCCAGAACGTGCAAGAAATACACACGAGGACTCTCCCACACGCTTTCCTGATCAATAGTTGTCTCTGGTTCCTTTGTGAAGAGTAACACTGTTAAATACTTCCCTTCAAAGTAAGAATTTTCACACATTTAAAGCTCTGGCCTTGATAACCAATATATTACATTGCGACCCAGTGTGCATACGGCTGCTATGAAGAAAGCTGTTGTGAACATTTATGTTTAAGATGTTTTGTGGACATAAGTCTTTATTCCTCTTAGTTAAAGGCCTGAGAGAAGTATCACCAGATCATGGGTTAAGTATTTGTTTAACTTTATAAGAAACTGCCAAGAAGTTTTTTTAAAATAGTGGTATCATTTTACACATACACCAGCAGTGTAGGAGAGGTCTAGTTGCTGTATTCGTTATTATACAAACTCACTAACACTTGGTATTGAAATCAGTGAGGTGTGTGAGCGTGTGTGTGTAGTACATATGTATTCACAAATATATATGTTTCTTTCTACCAGATAAGCTATGAAGCTGTGAGCTTTGTTCGGCCCTGCCCATGAGAAGTCTCTCTAGCTGGCTTACTGTACACATTTTCCAAATCGTTGGCTGTGTGCCATATGCTGGGAGCGGTGTTATCAATACAGCCATCTGGATCAGTAATTAGGACTCGCGTCACCATCTTATTAATTGAAGAAAAGTCCTTTTTCATTCTCCAAGACCAAAAACTAAGTGTTAAGGGAACATGACAGCAAATACCACCTCTGCTTATTTCAAGAGTTCAAAGATGACATTCATTGTCTTCAATTGCCCAGAAAATCGGAATTTCTTTTGGTTGACTCTTTGGCTAGAGAAGGGTGTGTTATAGGTCATGGAAAGCCATCTACGTGTTTTAAACAGGAAGTGCATGGTTAGTAGCTATAGAAGAGAACTCTGGTTTCTCTGCACAGGGTAGACACGTGGAGACATGTCGGAAGGACATAGGAGATGGTGGTGGCTTGGGCTCACCTGGCTTCCGTGAAATGTGGTGCGGGTGGAAGCCCCAGAATTTAGGCACTCGTTTGATGTAAGGATGCAGGGAGAGGAAGCTATCAAGAATAGTTTTTCTTCCCAGTTATCTTGCCTGAAGAGTATCAACGGAAATCGTGAAAACTAGAACAGGAGATCCTAAAGGCCTCTTCTTTCTAAAATCCCACAATTCTGTAATGTTACATTTATGCTCAAATAGCTTTGCTCTTTGTGGTTGTTGTTATTATTATTATTATTATTATTATTATTATTATTTTAAACTTCCAATTTAGTGTATGTTAAATATAATTATCAAACAATTTAAAATGATACTATCAGAAAAAAATAAATAAAATGATACTATCAGGCAAGTATAAAATGAACATGTTTCAAAGATATTATTTAAGTCAATAAATGAAGGACCAGTAAAATGCTATAATTGGTTCAAAGGATATTTAAGAAGTGTCTAGCTGAAATTTTAAAAAGCAATGTTAGGAAAAAATGGCTCAATTAGATAATAAACTGGTTAATTTCTTATAAAGTGATGAACTTTTGTGGTTATCTGTTCTACCACACAGAAATTCCTTATATCACTATGGACAAAAATCTGTGAGTTAACCCATGCTCCCACAGAGTTGTAATACCCTAGACAACTGAACATTAAGCTCAAAGTTATAATGAAAGAAAACCCAGTAATGTCTTTCACCTATTTTGAAGTTTCATATAATTTTTCCAGTAAGTGCATTATGGTGTTCTCTAGTGCAATAAGTGGGCTTGCTCATTCCAGCATAATAGAGATTTATAATAATTGTGATATAACTCTCACAATTACAATTTATAGAACGGTTACATTTTCTATTCTGATTTCTGCCACATTCGGATCCAAGTGAGGGATGAAGAAGTCTTAGACATTCAGAACACTATTAGGCAGAAAGTGAGTGTTAATGTAGAATGACTGTTCAGATTTTTGATGTGATTTTACATTTCTGGGCTATTTACTAAAATTTATTTTAAATCCAAAAGTCTAACTTTCAACACATAAACTTGAATTCGTAGTGGGGGGAAAATGCACTCCTTAAAACTGAGAGCAAAATCTCATGATAACCTACTGCAGCCAAAAACGAGACGTAAGGGCATTTTCCTCAGTCGTTGCACATGACCTTGGCTTGCCTGGGTGGCAGCTCCACGTCTTGAACAGGTCCCGCTATGAACAGAGACACTGCCTGGTCTTCCAGATTTCAGAATCGGGGTTCCCAGGACAAGCCCACGTTCTTCTCCTCGCATAGTCACACTTAGAAGCTGACCTTCTCACAGATAACTACTCACGAAACACATAGAATTGAATGTTTTCATGTTCTGTGTTAGTTTTAAACGTCCGCATTTTGGCGAAGCTCACCTTTGTAGGTGGGCAGTAACCTGCATCGTTACTCATCGCGCTTGCCAGGGGGAAGCAGACATCAGGCCTGCGATGCCCGCTCAATAGTCGGAGAAGCAAAGAACGTATTTTCGCGGGGAGCTGAAGGAATCAAATCATGGGAATTTAATTTCGGCCTGGAATGTGGGTTCCTGAAAATGTATTTAAAATGTCAAAATTAAATTCTGAGATGAATAATTTCGTGGAGACATTCTAAGAATCTTTGGCTTTTCAATAGGTGTTGCTCATGACTAATGAGGTGCTCTTTTTTGAACTTGGATGAGGTGCCTCCCAGGGGTGCTGTCATGCAGCAGGGTGGGAAGGGGGCCATATTGCTCAGCAGTGTGGGACTTGGGAAATGAAAATGGAATGGCTCCCTGGGCTAAGATTTGTCTGTCATTTACCACTAAATAAGCCCAAAGTTCTGATTCTCCTTCTCTTCTTGGTAAAACTAATGCAAATGGCAGGAGAGAATTAACTATTTCTTCCTGAATTCAGATGGTTCTTGAAATAATCCAATGTTCAATGATCCCTTTGACGTGTGGCATGCGTGTGGGTTATCTTCATAAGTTAACTCGTTGGATTTTGCACTGGCCGCTCGGAAAACCAAAACGGCACCTTCTCACCAGGGCCTGGGTGGCCACGGAACTGGGAGCAATCTCTACTGACAAGGAAGATTTCACGTTGCTTTGTGCTTAACTCAAAGGTAATAAGTAGAGTTTTCAATAAAAAGCACCTGCCGTTACCTAAGACCTTTACATTCCTCATTAAAACACAAAAAATATGGATGAAATGAATAAGCATGCTTTAAAACAATTTGTTTTAATGTCATGGATTTTTTTTTTTTGAAGAGTAGAGATAGTTCTGTAATTTATTTTCACATCTAAGGGGAAAAGCTCCAAAAGCAGCTTCACGTGAGCAGTATCTATAAGTAGGAGGAATTTGGCGGCACATCTAAATATTTCACTTATTAAGGTATGCCCACTTTCGGGCAATGATCACACGCACTCACTTGATTTTGACTTTCTGGATGCAGTCACTGGAGGAATTCTCTTTCTTCTCTGAAGACATAAGAGAATGTGTGCTGGGACCCTTCCCAGTTTTAGAGTGAAGACTGTGTCCCCTACTGTGATTCAGTAAAACCCTATTTCCTTCCCATTTTGTCATCTTAGACAGGTGCTAGCTGTTACAAGAAGCAGATGGGCGGTCTCAAAGAGAAAGGAAACCTTTCCTTCAGTAGAGAGAAAGGGACTGACCAAATCTCAGATGCTAAAACCTGTGCAGACTTGATTTTTCCTACCTTGATATTGATAACAACAGTGATGATGATGATGATGATGATGATGATGATGATGATGATGACGATGACGATACGACGTTAACAGTGGGAGTAGCAGCGGCAGTGACTAAGCTTAACCAGGTGTTTGGTACCCGCCAGGCACAGTGCTAAGCGCTCAGCCTCAGCTCATTTCCTCCTGGCCATGAGGTCCGCCCACAGAAAGAAACACTCACTCACGCAAGCACAAGCCATCAAAGAACCTTATAGGACATCTATGGACATACTCCAGTGTGTTTCCCTATATTAACAAAAAATCTTAAAAATCTCTTGCTTTATCATCAATGTATAGGTTAATTTTATATTCTATTTCATAACTGATATGCCTTTATTATTAAAATATTTCAAATGACTTTATAAGAAAAAATCTATATTCCCTATAACCAATATTCTTAACTGATACCCGAACTTCACTTTCATTGAAGTAGTCTTGCTACATGGGGTAAAATAGAGAGAGAGACTTAAAAAAATGTGTTAAATAAACTTAATGAACTAACATGGTGCTGTTATTGTTAAAATGGATAATTCATTCACCTTATTTAAGATTGTTCTCCCCTGTCTTTTCTTCTACCCCTAAAAGTCTCCCCAGGATCTCAAAACCTTTTGACCAGCACCTCCCAGGGCTTAGTCATGGGGAGTGAGCCAAGGCTAACGGGTTGTGAAGGATTCTGAGGCTGGAGTTCTGTGTATTCTCCCAAATATGATCCTTGAGGGTGTCTCTGTGGGAGTAGACTTAATCAATTCCTTGCTCAGTCTAAGAGTCATCCTGCACTTGGAACAATTTTGGTCATTCTGACATTAAGCTTATTGCCCTCAATTTAGATCAGTGGAAGAAACGTGAGGGTTTGTAAGGTAAAGGCTGTGCACGTCCGATTTTAAGATGTATTGTGTTCATTTCCACACTCACAAATCCGGTCTCACATTCACTTCCCTGGCCCGGCCCAGGGAAGATGCAGATCTGTTTACAGTAAAATTTCTTGGAGTCTCTAACATCAAAATATTTTTCTTGAAACCTTTGAATAAACGGGACTTTATGAAAGGATCCGACCGTTCGCTGCAAGACCCTGAAGGTTCTAATATGCACATTAAGAAGGCTTAGACCAAACTGAGTCCGGAAAATTGTCAAGACAGCTGCTACGTACTGGCCAGTCAGTAGGCTAGAGAAGGTAGGATAAAAAAAAAAAATGGACACACTTTAGAATTCAGTGGAATAAAAGCACTTATATTATTGAACTATTTCTTCCTAGGACTTGAGACAAACCCAGGCACTAACAAAATGAGGTGGCCTCAGAATCTCCCATGTTCTTGCTACTAATGCACCACTGGTGACTATAGAAGGCTCTTATGCTGTTTTATATTATCGTCACATGGGAATGTACTGCCTTGGGTTTTTAATTTGGGGATAAACTGAACAGTAGTCAGGTTGATGCAACAGCTTCTCAAGAGCTTTTGAAAAGGATGATTCTAGCAAAGACGAGCAGAGGAACAATGGACTGGCGTGACCCATAAGAGGCCCGTACACGTTCAGGGTCAATGTCTCTCCATCAGGTCGGAACCTCCCAAAATGAGAGCGATTGCCATTTCGCCAAGATAACTTTACCCAATTCTGAGATACCCGCAGCGGTCTCGGTGAGTTAAAACTCGTCTCTGTTACCATGGAAAGAGGGAGAAATGGTGATACCAAGGACATAGAGCCACATAACCCAAAGTGCCCCTTGGCCCTTGGTCAGTTTTGTAAGCAAAGCTAGACCAGGAAAACACGCCTCTCTGCCCAGTCTCCCCGTCCCCTCACTCCTCCTCCCAACGACTGACAGCTCCGAAGTCCACACTCCGAGCACGTGGACTGGGCCCCTCTAGAACTCGTTCCGCGGGTATGACACGAATTTTCCTGTCACTGTGCTCTTTGTTCTGTCGCCTCTGTCATTGAACTTGATAAGTTATGGATAAGAACTGCACAAGATGGTTAGTGGCAAATAGAACAGGGCAGTCAGAGGCTGAAAAACACAGCATCCCAGCTGAAGACAGATATGATTTCTGCAGATATTCCCCACGGACCGACGGCAATGGCAAGGCCGTCCTTGACACTACACTGCCGATCAGCTTGCTTTTTAATTTTGCTTCTTTCTAGAGGTCTCGACCACTCCAAGCTCGTTGTGGAGTTATATATGGTATTTTCCAAGTATTTATTTCTGTCAGTGTGCAATGACTCTACACTTCATCTGTCATCTAGAGAACTCTGTCTTGGGGTCAATTTTACACGATACTCTTCATCACGTGTAGAAGAGACTGTAAAGGTTTGAGGTAATTTTTTACACAAAGTAAATCCTTGAAACATTTTTTTTCCAATGTACTGTTATGAAAACACTCAGAATGTGTCCATTCTTGTGCCAATAAGAATATTATCTCTCTGGCAGTTATTGAATACAGTCTCTGAAGAATTGTGTCTATTCTATGTAGTTATTAATCAACTTCCAAATATAATTTAATAAAGGACGGGGTGATCCAAATACAAAACATTTCACGTCGCACATCGGTCGATTGGCATTTGTCAATCAGGAAAGCTTCGCTGTACGATGGACCCGCTTCTCTGGGGAGTGCCCAACACGGACTTCAAATGTCCACGTCTCGTTCAGTACTATCACAAACACACTTAAGACCGTCAAAGTGCTTGCAAGAGTTCATTATGAATTTATGGTACAGCTTTGCTGCCCAATGTGGAGGGTGAGCCGATAGACAAAAGTGGTCCCCAGGTCGTAACCTAATTTATAGAGTTTTCCAGAAGGACAACTCCCTGCATCGGGGAGAATGAGCCAGGGATTCTGAAACACACGGGGGCTACTCAGTCCCCTGGTTGATCCTTCACACAGTGGGAAAGTCTTGACTTTCAAGGTCACGATCTTTCTTGTACCTTCTGACGTGCTTGGATGACACAGCAGACGGCTAGGATTCGAAGCATCGAGAGCTCTGTGCAATTTGAGT
This sequence comes from Eidolon dupreanum, assembly GCA_028627145.1. Classification (NCBI taxonomy): domain Eukaryota; kingdom Metazoa; phylum Chordata; class Mammalia; order Chiroptera; family Pteropodidae; genus Eidolon; species Eidolon dupreanum. Next base: position 1,833,267 of record CM053512.1, on the reverse strand, counting down.
TCCCGCGTTTTCTTCTCTGCTCAGTTTTATTTGGCCTCGGTGACCCAGATGTCGCCAAGCACTAGTTTTCAAACCTCATTTTAAAATGTTATCCAGGCATCCATCCATCCACCTGTCCACCCATCCATCCATCAAACGTTAGTTGGCACCTCTATGTTTAAGCCACTGTGTGTTAGGTGTTATAGATTTTACCACAATGTAGGAGACCGCTGAAGAGAGTATAATTCTTAGTTTACAAACTCAAGTAAAAAAATTAAAAATTATATTCCTTTATTTTCTTTAAAGCCTTCATCCCCTCAAGCTAAAAGATAATTCAGCTTCAGTCATCACTAGCTACTACATAAGAGGGGAAGTTGGAGAGAATGTCTTAATGTGTTTTATTACATGGTCTAACAGACTTTTCATAGCCAAACCGCATATCATTTTTTGGTACTCTGTATATAGAATGCTTAAATACCAACTTCGGTGGTTGTCCTATGGAGCTAAATGAAGTACAGGAGACAGCAAACCAAGAAATCAAAGATTTGATTACTAACCACTCCGTGACACATTTCATTTGTTTGCCATTCACTGGGCACAGAAAATACAAAGATAAAATAAACATCCCTCCGAGAACCCAAGGCTGCATTCTCGTCACTGAGGGAGCTTCTGTCATCTCGGCTATTAAAGTATTTCCTGAACACATCTGTGTGCCTCTTGCAGTTGAAGCAAAGGAAAATGTTTAAAGGATTCTCAAATCCTTGCAGTCTCAACTCTTAAAAACCTGACGTAATTACAACAGCTCTGACCACTTCTCAACTACGTAAAATAAAAGTAAATTTACGGACAGAAAACATGCATCCACCTCCAATTGTCCTAAGGATATGGAGTTATTATTTTATTTCTTATATATTTCTGAATTTTCCAAGTGTTCTATACTAAACATGTACTCAGAAAAAAATAGTTAAACTACGTTAGATACATTTAATTACTTTTAAAAGGAGAAAGCACCTCGAATAAAATGGGCTCTTATTCAGACTTTCCAATGGGCCATTCTTAGCAAGTGGTGTTAATTGGAGCTTAAAGGCAGGAACCTGGCTTTCTTGTGACCTACTCCCAGAAATGGTATTAACCAATTCAGTAGCCTTAAGCTCTCCCCTCAACCTTTTGGTTCACCCTTTGTAAAGAGAGGATAATAGCCATTCTCGGGGAATTACAAAGGCAAAATCACTTAGGCTTGTAAAGGGTTTTAAAGATGAGTTCCTGTATTAAACTGCTTTGTGATTTTTGGTATGATTTAAAGAAATAACGAGGATGGTAATTAATTAAGAGTTGATATTCTTCTGGTAAAAGAAAATAGTACTTACTATATAGACGAACAGCTTGGATGGAGCCAAAATGGTGTGGTGCTGAAGAGCAGGCATGTTTGAAAATAAAAGGCTGATGAAAACGGTAACGTGTTCTTTCTCCAGGACCCACACGGTTGGTTCTTTAAAAAAAAAAAAAAATTGTTTAAATGTGTTTTTGAGGCTGAATAGGAATTGGGGAATCTCAGAAGAAATACAATATTTTTTTGCAATATTAAATAAAATATGAATAGGATGGAGGAAAAAATCCTAGAAAATCGAGAAATGATTTTAATGTAAGACTCTTCCACACAAGGTAGCAAACCGACAGCGTAATGTCATTTAAGTAAGCGTCTTTCTGCAGATCGAAAATTCATTTCTCCAAACCTGACTCAATGTAAATTTAACTTAGTGGAAGTGATGGTATTCTTGTAATTTCCGAGGCTTAAGAAATTAATGGACTAGACTGAAATACTGATTAAAGTCAAATGATTTTGAAATAACTTCTAGAAGCAAATGTTACCAATTTTTATCTTTAAAAATTATTTGCTTATAGCAATTGAAGAGAGTACAGTCCTATCACAATCATATAGAATTTGAAAATATATTAGAGGAAAAAAACCATGATTTTTGTATCATCTAAAGCTTAGGCAAAGAAAATAATATGGAACTGGGGAGGGAGGAGGGTAGCTTCTCTTTAAGGGTAGAGGGGCCTTCTGAAATGCTGACAAAAGGCCTGTTTAATTGTTTAAGAAAGTAGATTATGTCTTTGATTTCTTTTGAGGAACCCAAGTTCGAAACCAGCAGTGAACATGTGGTTTGTGTTGAGTTTATGTCAATGTGATTCGTTCCAGGTCTTGTATCTCTAACTGTCCTATTCCTATCAACGCCAGACTGTGAGGGGGATAAAGTCAGAAGCTCGACCTTTCACAGGAGAATGTAGTACACAGGACTTCTATGACCTCGCCCGTGCCCCGCCGTGATACCATGTCCTTGCCTTAATCCTCATCCCTCCTAATGTGCGAGTGAACTCGTCTCGAGCTCAGCTTTGCTGTGGAAGCACAGAGCTGTCAAAGGCAATTTTTACAAAGCTGGGTGTCACCTTCCAGACCCCAACCCTGAGACTCAGCCCCAGACTGGCCCAGTGTTTTCACATACTCCCACCTGCACCGAAAGAGACTTGCTGCTCATTATAAAGGATCAGTGAGGGTCTGCCTTGCAACTTCTGGCTCTAATTTTGTTCTTTTGGACTCTAGCTTGACCCTTCCAGGAGTTCCTTCCCATTTTATAATTTTTTTTGACCTTGCTTTGCCATTTTAATGAACAATGAGTGGAAACATAACTCAGTGTTAGGAAGTATTATTCACATATTTGCTGAAGATACTACTTACACTGCTCTTTTAGCAATGTCAGAAAAGAACACAGTTTTTCAAAGGTCACAGACCTGTAGCTGTTGTTACGCTGTGAAGGAATGTGCATATCGAGAGTGTCTGCTGCATTTCAAGGACATGAACCAGATACTCCTTGTCTGACGTTCTCTGTCAGCCATGTCCCCGTCATGAAAATAAAAGGAAAATGTAAGTACGGAGGAAAAGCTTGTTTCCATGATTTCTTATGGTTCTTGCTACTGAGTGCCTTGTCTTGGGTATAGACTTTTGGCCAGTTACTCATTAAAGAGCAGGTCATTATTAGGTAATGAATATTGATGATAGTAAAAGATGAAGTGTTGAGATAATATTAGAGAGCAGTAGGATGTGTATCTTAACAACCTGACATCTTTAAGGCTTAAGCATTTATGCTAAAGAGCCTGACCATCTGAGATTTCTGTCTTATCTTCCTCAGAGTATTTTTTTTATGTATATTTTCCATAAGCAAATAAATTTGAATAGCAAGTTAAAGTTGAATTGAACTCTGGAAATTATTCGCACTTTTTTTAAATCACTAGCTCTCACATACTAATAGACTCCCTCAGAAGCTGGTTGTGAAGTTAAGGAGTGTAATGGTTCAGTTGCCTGAGTAAAATTCAGAGAGAGAGGGACTAGGGGCCCTCAGTGTTAACGTTAGCTCTTGGTTTCAGAAGAGAAAGCTCAATTTCACTGGCTCAAAGACGTGATCTTTTAGACTCTGCCTTGCACCTTATTAAATCCTTTAATGTCATGATCACATAGTCCTACAAATGCATCCACTGGCTATAGACGGCAAAAGAGTTGAGATTCTGGGGTTTTCCATTTAATTTAGCTTCAGGAAGCATTTTTTAAAGCCAAACTAAGTATTGTGCCTTACCTGTCCTAAGCACACTTGTCGAAGTGTTGACCACAAGTTTGGAGGCCATACACTTCTCTTTGTCTTTTGCAAAAGAAGGATTAGTGTGTGCCCATCAAACTTTTATCTACACCTAAGGAAAGCTGACCTTGGCTAGGGAGATTGCATAGAGTTTACATTTTTCAGTGTAGTGCCATTGTTATCTGTGTGCATTATTGCATATTACTAACATTTGCCTCTGTCTCCAGCCAAGTCACCCTTCTCTCCCTCCCTTCCCATGTACCTCGTAGTGGACCAACTACGAATAAAGTGAGAGGCTGCCCATGATTCAAGTCCTTGAGATTTTTCTCAAGTAAACAGCATGAATCACTCTTGAAGAAAGTACAGTACTATCACAAGCATATATAATCTGAAAAGATATGTGGGTCCCTGTGTTCACTGCAATACTTATCTACAAGAGCCAAGATATAGAGGCAACCTGGGTATTTACTGACAGATGAATGGATAAAGAAGATATGGCACATATCTGCAAGGGAATACTACTCGGCCATGCAGATGGAGAAAGACAAATACCATAGGATTTCACTAATACATGGAATCTTAAAAACAAACAAATAAACAAAATAAAACAAAAGGATTCCCATATGTACAGAAAACAAGCTGAGATTTGCCAAAAGGGCGGAGGTGGGTGAATTTTTTTTTTTTGATAAAAAGCACAGGCTGATATATTGTTGCCTCAGGGAGCTGTGGAGAAGGCTGTAGCTCCAACTCCCGCCCCTCAAAAGAAAGAACATGGGGAGAAGGCAGCTGGAGTAGTACAAGAGCTTCTATGGAAGAGAAGAGGTTAAAAAAAAAACAACAACCAAATTCCAGTTAGAGTGATCTGTTTCTCAGAGATCTCTACACTTTACTTACGAATGGCTGTGCAACATCTATCTAATTCTTACAATCAAAATGCTCTTTGTTCATGGAAATTGGTTACCTGCAGTCAAAGTAGAGTAGCGACACTGGGTTTTCATGTTAAAACCACTTGCGCATAACGGGGGAGACGCGGTCTGATGCACCGAGGAGACCTCCAGTTTGGGTTTAAAGGAGACACAGAGGACGCGCCCAGATTGAGGGATTCAGAGGGGCAAAGACAGGAAGGAACAAACGAAGACCCAGTGAACTAGAGTAGATGCCCCCGAGGGAAGCAGGAGAAGGCACGAGAGAATTTAGACCCAGTGACAGACGGGCTATGGCTCCAGTCACGGCGATGCGTGAACGCTTCGAAGATCCTTCCCATGTGGTGTTTCTAATCACCGTTCATGAGAGTTGAATCAAAGGATGGATTGAGGAAGCGCTTGCCCTCTACCGGGCGAAGAGACCCTGGAACAGACGAGTTGTTCCGTTCCCCTGACACCCCCACACTTGACCGTGGGGAAGCTGCGCTCCCCTCAGCTTCTGAGAAGTTTATTGACTCTCGTTGAACAGGAAGGCAAAGTACAATTCCAGAAGACGGGGTGTCTGGGGGGAGTAACCTGATGAGAGCCAGGAAGAAGGGTGGACAGGAGATGCAAACCCATTACCTTAAGTACTGTAGTTACTGAAATTGCTTCCTATTGCCTGGAGGGAAAATGGGGGAGAATTTACTTTTAAAGTGATAAAAAACGTGCCTAAATCTGGTCTTAATTACCCGATCTAATGAATGATTTGCTTCTGAAAGAAGACCATTCCCATTGGCTCACTGTAGAATCAAACATAACAACAAACCTAATCACTGCTTTTTTACATGATCAAGCAATATTTATTGTATTGAAGCAAATACAGAAAAACACAAAAGTACATAAAAAAAATTTTCCAGAGTGTTCCATGTCACCTAGTGATGAACAATTTCTCTACTTGAATAGTAAGAAATAGCTGACTGTCATGTTTTTCCAGAAGAAGAGTTTCCAATTTTGTGTTTTAACACTTTAAGAGACAAAAAGTTTGAAGTTGAGTGAAAGAGAAGCAAGAAAAATTATTGGTAGCTTTGCACAGAATTAATAGAATTGGCAGTGAATCTTAGTCATCTCTTCACCAGCGCAGAATGGAAGTGAATTTTAAAATCATTGTACATTTTACATTTTGCGAGGTTTTAATTAGCAAAGAAAATCAGCCTCAAAACTTTCTTCAGCAAGTTAAGTATACCGTTAATTGTGAACTAGAAAAACAGATGTGGACGGTGGTTTTTAAATGTCTAGTCGATATCTTTTATGGGTGCTATGATTCGTGTAATTTAATATAGAAATAAGACACATTTACTAAAAATTAAGCTACTTGAATAAGCGCCTATGCGATTTTATACCTATAGTCCTTCAAATAAAGGCTTTTAGACCAAAAAAGTCAATATGCACATACTTAGTTAGTAAAACTGAATATTGAGTTGTATATTTGTGCATGTGAGAGTATATATTTTACATTTTACGAACTTCTTTGAATCCAGGTGACTTAATAAAGACAGCTTGAGGGAATACTGGCACCTTGGCGGCCGGCTGAGACAGAGGACAGAACCCTGCTTGTGTGGAGTTTGGCAAGGAAGCACCTCTCAGTTTCCCCTGTGACGGCAGAGAGCAGGAGTGGGGAGCTGGGGTAGGATGTGCGAGGCGGGCAAGATTCAAGGAAGAGCAGCCCTGGGACCCACGTGAGACCCCGGAGTCCGGACCACACTCCCTGCTGGTGGAACCCACGGACTTCTGAACCTGTTTCATCTGGTTTCTGTGGCACCTCAAAATTCCTAGGGAGGTTTATTTTGAGAATCCGACTGTTTGACTACGAATGCAGAACTTCCTTTCCCCAAGAAAACACTGTCGATCCGTCCAGCGTTCAGCAAGAGTTTCGCACCACTTCCTGAATTTGACATCAAAATCTGCCGGCATCTCCACAAAGGCTGAGGCTGTGGGAACACGGGAGACGCGGCAGGAGTCTTGGCTGGGTTTCTCTCGGTTTAGAACTCATTGTGGATTTATTAAATCCACAAGCTTAAAGATGGGCTTCAGCAATTCAGAAAAGAGATGAAAGACAGAAGTTATATTATTCTGACAATAACTTTATTAAAAAATCCATCAATGTTAACATTTATTACATGAGAAATGTACTTCATGCAGTGTGTTTGGTTTAAATCCTTTCTCAAATCTTTATTACCAGATTAGCTCCACAAAGATATTGCATTTTACAAATTCCAAGAGATTAAAAGGAGGCCATCAGACTGGAGAAAGAAATGCAATATAACTTGACACTTGTTTTTCCTAGAGGATCAGATTTTCAAAGGGATCTTTTTGGTTAAGTATCATTAGGTTAGGCTTAATATCAGGATCCATATTACTAGCCACATTATTATGGCCTGAAAGAGTTAATATGTCTTTGAAACGCAAATAGTTTAGTGCCTTTTTATTGGCAGGGCCTGATAAATGGTCCCCAATGTGCTTTAAAATCTTATTATATTGTTCTCACCACATTCTTTTGAGACAGGTGATTATGGCCAACTGTCAATTATACTTAAGTGATGGAAGGCGAGGGTAGCCGGAAACTGAGGTTCTGAGTTACATGGCAGCCCTAGCAAACTGATACGACGAGTGAAAAAATTGAAATAGAGACATAAAAACTTCCTGATTCCAGCAGTGTGCTAGAGGTATTAATTTTTCGAATCCAAGGGTATCTTAGAGGTGAACGAGCCCGATTTCCCTTGCTCTGCCACTGAGGACACAGAGCTGCAGAGAGAAACCCGCAGCACACAGGAGACAGGACTAAGACCCGCCCGTCCCCAGCCCACTCCCCTCCATCACTCCCCAAGCTGGAGGAGAGAACGCACCCATCACCAAAGATCAAGAAGAGCATCGAAGAGGAAGTCGGGCGTGTGCATGCGCGTGTGCGTATGTGTGTAATTTTGTCTGTTTTGCTTTAATTTGGGGGTTTGAAGGATAAGCAAAACTGGTAGGTAGAGTGGTGAGAGGAATTGCGGCCAGTGGGAGCGTCCTGGGAGGAGGCATGAAAGCGCCAGGTATGCTTGGAAAAGGGGAGGGTCGGTTTGATTGACAGGTAGGGTTCTCGGGGAGGTTGGGTAGTCGGTGAACCTGGAAAGGCGGCAGAGGCCACGCTGTCAAGACTCAGAGCTCGGGGAAGGAGGGCCGTACTGCACGGAAGTGACGTTAGGCCTTGCTGGTTGGGGGGATGTGTTTGATTTGGGGCCCAGGTGTCCCATCCGCCAGGACTCTTCACTCTTGTCCCTGGCAGGAGGTACGTGCTGACGGGTACTTCAGATGTGATTAGAACGGCATCTGGGAACCACCTCATTGTCTGCTCACTTTTGACTCCTCCGACCTTGCTGTTTGAGTGAGTGCGCGTGTGCTTACACACATACGTGCAGAAGCTCCCAAACGTTACACATGGGTTCAAAAAGCGTCAGTCTGCTCGAGCTGGCCTCGTGCCTCTCCGAGCACTAGAATGCCACGAGAACCGCCACGGCGAAGCGAACCCCACGTCCTAAGGCTGCATGTTTTTGGACACAGCATTTGTCACTTCCGTTACTCCCCAGAGGTAGAAGGGTTCTTGTATCTGTTTACCCCTGTACCTCTCTAGGGGGAAAGTATGAAAATACGTTTTACATCGTGCAAATGCTCATTAACAGCCATTTTTATTACATGTGCCTTACGAGTTTCTGCAATGTCAATGCACAAATTTTATGCTTAGCGTGCTGTCCTTGCAAGCATGCCCGACAAGCCACTTAGATCGTGTGGCAGTTCCTGCAGAATGACGGAGCCTTGTTTTTTTTTATATCTGTGTAGGTTTATCACGAGATGAGGTGTCAACAACTTTACGATGCTTGAAGTTGCTATGTGAGGGAAATGACTCATTTCTGAACCAAAGACGAACCAACTCGAGGTAAAGCAATGACATTTACTCTTTAAAAATTACTGCTCCGTCCTGCCTCCCACCTCCCTAACCCCAAGTTGTTAAAGATTTCATAAATATATTATTTCATTCTCATTTTTTTCCAGACTATTATCATTATTTTTTTAAAGAAAATATACAGATCAACTTAAACCAAAAAATTTAATCTTGCGTCAATAATTGCATTTGAACATACAGTTCTTAAGGCCAAATATTTTTCTAGACATATTATCTCCATTGTGACTTGCTCACTGGTATGTGATGTTTTTAAGGATCATATTATTGCTCTGTGGAGTTATGTGCCTCTAGTACTTGCATCTAATTCAAATTGAAATAGTTCACGAATAACTGAGAATCGATTTAGTCCCAAATGTTTATCTTTAAGTTACAGATGTTTTCTTTCTTCATTTTTTTTCTGCCTTAAATGTATTAGATTCCTTTTTAACTTTACAATCAGAGTGAAATAAATCAACGATTCCATGGGGGAAACTGTGGACTTTCACCAGCTGCAAGCTTCACTGCGTCAGTAAATTTATGTTTATTCTGTAGTAAAACAATAATGCATGGCCCTGGCCTGCATGCACAGCTCAGATGCGATCTGTTTAACTGGGCAAGTTCAGGCTGAGGTCCTTCTGTCCTGCACGATGCGGTGCTCTGGGAGCGTATGGTTCTAACAGACCTCCGAGAGTGAGTTACGGCTCCGTGCTCAAACTGGGAATATCCACAAGATTGTTGGGAAAGTAATACCCCAACTGGGGGCACTTTATCTTTTTACAATGGGATATTTCATTTTACTGGCCTACGACTATTTGTCAAAGAGGCAAAAAAAAAAAAAAAAAAAAAAACCATAAAAGGTGTTTTTCAAAATGGTCCTTCGCTCTTGTTTTCCAAAGTAATTAGTGTAATAATGCTTCAGTTTCTTTGGGTAGAAGTGATTTAAAATGGTCAGAGGAGTTTTAAAGAAAGGAAGTTAAGGCTATATTCAGGCTAACGAATCATGTTTGTGCTGGGGGCTTGGATTCTCCCCCATGCTCTCGGTCAAGTGTTTCTCAGATAGAGTGAATATAGAACATGAACTTACAAATTAGGCACACCCTCATAAAAAGGCTTTAAGCACCCATTGTGCATGCTTCGTTTTCACTGACTAGAAAGAGAAAGGAACTGATGTTTTTTGGAGCACCCACTATAAACAGACACGGTACTCCATGTTACAGATGCTAACTCACTTAATATTCTTTCTCTATATCTCTCTGTATCTCTCTATTTTATAAATACATATATAAATATAAATATAAATATAAATATAAATATAAATATAAATGTAAATATAAATGTAAATATAAATATATATATATATCCCCATTTAGTAAATGAGGAAACCGATGTTCAGACATCAAATAATTTTTCAACGTGGAACTGGAAGCTAAAGCAAAATCTTCCTGGCTCCAAAGTCTATTCTCTTTTTCTTTCATTTTTATTTTTTTTTAAGTTATATGAGTAATGAAAAATCCATTCTTCTTGTAAAAATCTAGAATATTCTGGCTAAAGCAAAAGCCTCTGTAAAAACCACCTTTGATCCTGGTTCCTCCTCCCTCCTCTGAGATACACAGATTGTATGCATTTCATGTGTATTTTTCAAATCTTTAAAATCTTTTACTTATGTATATGTACCAATAAAAACGTACGGCATCATTTGACACATTTTGTTACTCTTCACATAAGTAATACGTTGCCCACATTTATGTTCAAGTCGCTTTTCTCACTCAGCATCCTGTATCTGAGACACTCATCTTGAGACACACGGATCTAGCTCATTCATTTTAACTGCTCTCGCCACCTGCAACTCGATCACGTCTGCGTGTGTTACTGCAATCACAGTGAACATTGTGACAACATTCTTTCACAGTTCTCCTCGAGCATGCGTGCTGGCGTTTCTATAGGAGCGGGAACCTCTCAGCAGAACTGCCGGGTTAAAGAGTAGGTAGGTGCATCTTAGGTTTAACAGATACTGTTCCATTTCTCCCCAGAGTGGACCTCCCAGTTTATCCTTGCACAAACAGTGTGTGAGAGCACCCATCTCCCCACACCTCACCAACTCTGGGGACTGTGTCCAGCTTTAGAATTTTCTTGCCTAACTGAAGGGATTTAAAACGCCATCTCACTGTTGCTTCAATTTGTCTTTCTCTAATTACTATGAAAGTTGACCATCTTTCCAATGGCCACTTATGTTTTACTCCTATTATTTACGTTTTCATTTTTGTCCATTTTTCTTTTAGGTATTTGTCTTTTTCGTAATGATATATTGTCTGTTACGTATAGTGCAAATGGTTTTCTTTGGCCATAGTTTGTCTTTTAATCTCGTAAGGATTTCTTGAACTGTTTAGAAGTTTTCAATTCTGATGAGCTCCATCGTATCGATATTTTACATAAAAAATTTATTCTTTGAGAAGGGTGTCTCCACTCCAAGGTCGGAGCTATCTTTTATATTTTCTCCTAGGAATTTTAAAGTTTTTGTTTTTAGACATAACGTTAGATGATGGTACAAAGTACTGACTGAAATCTTTCCTGTCTCTTGAGGTGAACAAATCCTGCCAGGCTAGCCGTGGAGGCAGATCCTTGTTGAGAACGAAGTCACTAATTTCTCCAAGGTTGAGTTCAAAGAGGTTCCGGTCCTTGGCGTGAGAGTCCCAGCCTGAGCCCAGGTGCCAGGAGAGCCGACCTGCGTGGACAGCCTTTACCAACGAGAGAAAGGAGGGGGCATTCGTAACGGTAAGGTCTCTGTTGCAAAGTGTTCCACACGCGCACAAGTATACCATTTTGTTTTTGTGGGAAGAGAGATGTGTGTCCGCTGGGTTTTAAGGGTGTGCTTTAACCTAAAAATGAGAGCCCGTTTCTTGTCCACAGACCTCCCATTTGCTCTCTCAATATCTAGAATTACAGGTATAAATCAATATTTTCAACGACTTTTGAAGTTGTACAAACCGTAATGTTGTAAAGTTATGAATTTTGGTTTGTCGTTGTTTATTGTATCATTGCTGCAACCTAGTTTTACTTTTTTCCTTGCTGGTTTACATCTTTCAGATCCTTTTGGAGTCTGAGGAAATAAATCCACGTATTGTGAATCCACATATTTTTGAAAATATCATTATTTGCTTTCCGGTTTGAGTGATAGTTGGGTTGCATATAAAATTCTGTGTTCGGTTCTCTTTTGCTTTCTTTCACCGGTTGGTTATTGGTTTTAAGCTTTTGCTTCTTTGCCTTGCTTTGTCCAGTGTCACTAATGAGAGGCCTCGTGAGGATCTGATTCCTTCCCTTGGAGCTTTGTGCTCTGTGCTTCTCAGTATTTTTCCTTTGTTGATTACCTTCTGAATCTAACTCTGACACGTGTAGGTGCTAAACGGGCCTTTTCAATCTGACATTTTATGGCATTCAGAAGATTGTCTTATTAGCTACTGACCAAATAGCTCTCTTCACTGAGCCTCAGGCTCTTTATGTTAGTAATATAAGGAAGAAGACTTTAGAGGTTTCATTTTAAAATTTTAGTCATGAGACAGGTATAATAATACAAGACTTGCTACTTTACAAATAAGGGACAATTGAATCCAAATTGAGTTTCTGGGAGATAGAGTGGGTTATGGTTACACGTGTTTTTCTCCAGCTTATCTGAATTTGGAAATGAAAGGTCAAAGCAACCGGGTGCTGCAGACAGCGATCCGGGAGAGCTGACTTTGGTAAAAGCTCTTACCCTTCACCAGCTTCTGTCAGCTCCTTCAAGACCCTGCTTTCAAACAGGGTCTATGTAAGCAAACCTAAATCTAAGCCTGCAAACGCATCTGGGTTATGAATTCAAAGCACTAAGGACAAGTAATCACAAATAGCCACTAGGCTTTAACTAAAGCCATAGCTAATTTCCTTACTTTGCTTCTGCCTTCGCTTTATAAGTCTCTCCCTAGCTGCTATCAGTGGGGCGTTCCTAACCACTTCTGGTTTGGTGCTGTCTAATTTGAATCAACTTCTGCTCAAACTCTTAAACATTTTAATATGCCTCAGTTTATCTTTTAACACATCTGCAGACTTGTGAGCTAGTGGGGTGTCCCATGAAGTCTCCTCCTTGTCACTGAAATTGTAGGAGAGGAAAAATAAGTTTTCCTCTGCCCTTTTGAATTCTTGGCTGAGACCCCTAATAATAAACAATAGATTAAGGAGAGAGAGAGAGAGAGAGAGAGAGAGAGAGAGAGAGAGAGAGAGAAAGAGAAGCAAGTTTATTCACACGTATACCTCACGTACACATGGGAGACATCCAGGAAGACCGAATAACTCTCCAGCTGGCCCAAGCCTCCCCCTTAAATACCATCTTCAGCTAAAGACAAAAGAAAAATGCCAAAAGAGGGAGAAGCCAGTTATGGGAGGTGCCCAGGAAAAGTGTGGCGAAGGTAAGGTTTGTAATGCACGTTCACGTCACTACCTTCTCTGCTAATAAGTTTCTCGTGGCCTAGAGTCACCCCTTTCTTCGTGGTCCCAAGAGGGAGACATCTTACAAATGGAGATGCGCTTTATAAATCTAAATCTCCTCTGCAGAAGCGTCACTTCTACCCTGTTTCAGAGGTTCTCGTGTCTTCTGCTTCTCAACAATAATCAGCTCAAAAGACTTCTTTATGCCAGAAAGGCATATTTGGGCGTGGTATATTCTGGTGCCCTTCAGTGGTAAAAAGTCAAAGGCAGCTGCGAACTATTGAGAAGTTGTTGTCATAACACATCAGAGAAACGACACAAGGATGGTAGCAGTCGCGCGTAAGTGCTCAGTCTATGCCGTCTGCAAGCGGGCTGCGTGCACGGCCATACCAGTAGGGCGCAGCTCAGCCCAGAGGGTGCCATGCGGTCGCACTGATGGGGATGTGACCGAGGCCCGTGGAGGGGTGTAATGCGTGAACTGCCTCCCCCTGCACTGCTGCGCTATCCTAGAAGCCAGCTGCTAGGTAAAGAAAGATATAAAGTTTAAGACACAGTGTCTGCCTTCAAAACCCTACAATCTAATGAGGTCGATATAAGAAACACACACACACACACACACACACACACACACACACACACACACACCTAACAATGTAAGCTAGTGACTGTTAAGTGCCAAATAAATGAACAGACAACAAAAACTATGGCCTATATAAAAATATAAAAGCGGGAGGCATCACTTCCAATTGTGGCGGTCAGTAATGGTTTCATGGAAAAGATAATCAATAGATGGGACTGTGAAGGATGGTAACGTTAAATGAGAAAACAATGAAGACGACATCTTAGGCGGTGGGGAAAATGTAAGCACAACGTGAGTCAGGTATGAATGAGTTGGAGGGAAGAGAGAGTGAGTGAATTTGATCGAATGGGGGATTCTAAAAGAATACTGAGAGGGTGGGACGGAAACAGGTTGTGGATGGCCCTTTGACTTTGGGATGAGGATTTTGGAATATCCAGCTGGTATGTGGATTTACTCAAGCTATTGGAGAAAGGGAGTGAGGGAATATGTTAATCTAGCAGTGATGTGTGCAATGCAGTCAAGCGAGGAGAAGCTAGTGTAGCGACACTACACACATATTGTGATAGTCGGATGAGGGGCTAAGCTGTGAATAGTGCTAGCGATGTGGGAAGAGGCAAGACAGGAATGAAACACATCCAACTCCAAGGCATCTGGCAGGCAGGCAGGCAGGCTGGATTTCAAGGGCAGATGCTGACAGAATTCTCCTCACAGGGAGAAAGCCAGAGCGATGAACTATATTGGAGCGGTGTCAACAAAGGTCTAAAGTAAACTTTTGGCTCATGAATTCAGTGAAAAAAAAAATAAAGCCAGTTTTTCTTTTAGTTCGGTTTAGTTACTATTTGTCTCTTGCCTATTCTTCTTAGAGCCAGTGGTATAGAATTATATGTTTGCAACTAAATATATTTCATGGATCAAAAAGATTCTTAATATAGACAATATAGCTTTTTCAGATTTTACATTAGAGCTGATTGTCACATGGAATATTATTAGGTTAGGAAATATTTATTCTTTGAACAAAGTGATATTTGTATGAATAAATAGTTTTGAGTGAATAAAGCACCCTATTGGATGTGTTCTTTAAAATAAGTTAAAACTCTACAAAGCTAGTTGAAGTAACAACTTTTTTTTAATTGAATTTTGCTATATTATGGTTTTTAATATCTTCCTTTTAAAAGTTTCACAGCTGCTATATAATCATAAACAAAAGAAATATTTTGCTTATCCTACAATCATTTTTAATTTCATGGGCCAGATTCTCCCCTCAGATATATTTTTATAACTCCCACTGAAGTGGAAATCTAGTTAGACCATGTGGCGGCAAATATTAGAATCGCATTTGCAAAGATATTGACTTTTCCTGATTCACGTTTTATTGAGAAATTGGACATTTAAATTGGCTGGGATATCTGTAATAAAGTATTTGAACTTGACGCCATTTAAGACATATTGGGAAAAAGAAGAAAAATAATGTTTTACTGCAAGTTGCCACTTTTCAAATTTTGACTTTTATTTCTCGTGAAAAAATGTAAAACCAGAGAATTAAACACCTCCACATTTTTCCCTACTGAGCTTGAAAGTTGAAAGCATTACGATTGCATGAGTAAAATATTTTTTACAGCATATAATAACACTGAGCTGCAGGAGGCTGGCAGGAAAAGGGAAAAGATATAGAGGGGTGAAAGAGGGAAATATATGTGAAATATTGGGCCCAGGAATCCAAAATAAATGAACCAAATAGTTTAAAGATTGACTCATATTATTGCATCTCTACATTCTCCTTGTGAAAACTCTTACCAAGATTTCAAACAGTTCTATTTTTTGGGTGTTGACGTTAATTACCTTTTCTAAATTTTAGAGTGATAGAGTGTACGCACCCAGACAAAATTCAGTCCCGTGCGGACACAGTTCTGCAGGGGACACACTTATTGTGCGTTGTCCACTTTGGGCGCCGGGCTCATGACAGCAAAGCGCAGGTAGCGCTCATTCACTTCTGCTGTTGACGTTTCATTAATTTTGGAGGAACTTTTTTAGCACCGAGTGAAAGGTTTGTTTCCGATGACGTTAGTTTCAGTGTCGTCTTCTCGGTGAGGAGCTCTGCAGCTCATTCCTTGTACCAGCCTGCAATTCGCTGTGCCCGATTTCCCTCGTCTGCTGCGGGTGCGGGGTTCCGGTGCTTGTCCCGGTCCCCGGCCTAGGGTGTGAAGAATCAGTCCTGGCCCTCGTGACTCCTGTTCGGGGTCGGCTGGGTTTAGCACGTCCCTCAAAACGGTCCTTTCAGGAGCCCCGCCGCCCAGTCTCTGCCTCGCTGACGCACCTGCTCAGCACGGGGACGCCGAGGTGTTAAAGCGACGCTGAGGAAAGGCCCCGTGTCCTTTCTGGGAGATCCGCGACACGTTTGCTGTGTCCAGACCACAAAGCGACTGCCCCGTACCCGCGTCCCCTTCCTGTTAGTAAAATAAATGCTGTAGTGACGGAAAGGCTGGGTAAGAGCTCGTTAGGAAGACTTTCTTTCCCCACAAGTTCACGCTGCCTCCGAACTTGTTCTTTGCACTTCGTACGTCATTAGTTTTGTAAATACTTGTTGCAGGAGTATATGATGACCTTACAGACTTATATTTTAAAGAGATACCACACACTCCGAGTTAGAAAATCGAAGGACTTAGAAAGTTTTAAATAAATTGGGGGTCTAATCCAGGACTTCGCGGTGACAGAATATGTGTAACGCCAGTGAGCTACCGGCGTGTTTTTCTCCCCAGTTGGAAGATGCGAGTGATCTGTGAGCCCCGGGAGCAGTCTGCAGCTCTCGGTGGCAAGTGTAGGACCCCACGGGTCTCAGGAGGCATCATCATCTTACAGTCGGCGCCAGACAGGGGTGACAGACATCTTCCTGCCCGATGGCAGGTGGACAGGGGCTGCCGCGGGCCGCAGTGCGACCTCATAGCCTCACTTCAGTGTAGTTACGCCCGAACCCAGCCGGTCTGGTGAAGAAGTTTCAAGTGTGACGATGACACCTCGTCCTAAGCCATGGTAAGAGTGGCCGTAACTCGCGTGTGTTTTGAGCCGATTCTCTGCCTGCAGGGCAGGCGGCATGCTCGTCCTTGGACAGACAAGGAGACGGGGCTGCAGAGGGGCTGGTCGCCCTCCCACGGCCTCACATCACTGCTTCTCGGGTCCGTGGCTCAAACTCCACCCTCCCGGATATGCCCAGACCCTGGCTGCTCCCGTGTCCCCTCGCCTCTCCAACAGCGACCCGGACGCACTCGCAACAGAAAGGAGCCCTGCAGCAGGGGCAAGGAGGGGTGACCTTCCTGGCAGTTGTGTCGGGGGGAGGATGCTTTGCGGGTGCCTCCATGGTTAAACACAGGTGCGGCATGGTCTGTGCGACTGATATACTGATTTATTATTTTTTATTTTTTTAAATGTCAAGGAGTGCTTGACATGCTTATTTATTTATTTATTTATTTATTTATTTATTTAGCAGGCGAGGCAACCCTTGGTTGACTTCATAGATTGCAAGGACCTTGTCAGCTTACGATCCCTTATTTTTTAAGTTTTTTTACGCCTACAGCACCTGGTCTTCCTAGGTAGTCTCCCATCTAAGTACTAACCAGGCCCGACCCTGCTTAGCTTCCAAGATCAGACGGGACTGGGTTTGTTCGGGGTGGCATGGCCGTAGACATGTGTGATTTTTTAAGAAGTCTTTTTGCTTCCTTCTGGTCTAAGGTTCTTTATGGTAAAATTCTGCCCAAACATTCAGAACTGATGACTTGAGGAACTTGCAGAATGCCAATGTTTTTCTTCATAGCTACATAGTGGCCTTCAATAAAGAGAGACTCATAATAATAATCGAATTCCTCAAAGAGAACAGTGTTGCAAAGGCTAGCTGGATTATAATTTACCGAGGAAACATCTGACCCAATGGTATAAGAGAATCTGTTATTTTTGCCATATTTGATTATTTAAATTTTTTGGTATCTTTTCTCCAGAGAATACACCTGTCACACAGCCAAAAGTTCTCCAATTTGGTTTCTCATATGTTGAGAAATTTCTTCTAATGAAGGATTTAAGATACCTTCAGGGCACTTAGTAACTTTCAGAAAAATATATTGTTTCTTATTTTGGTCATGTATATGATTTAAATACTATACTTCCCAAGTTAGGTTTGGATATAAAAGCTTGAGATGTATAGACCTATTTCAGTGACAGAAAATTTTGTTGGTGTGTTAGAAATAAGTGACATTATACTGTTGTCTAATTACAAAGACTTTTAAAATAAAGTGAACCAGTGTTAGGGAACATAATTTTCTCAAACTCGCCTTAGAGGCCAACTAAAGAACAATATTCTTCATTTATATGTAAAATTGTATTAATATGGTACCTGCTTACAACAGGAAATAACAGAGAAATTCTAAAATTAATGATCTTCAAACAATGAGAATTTGCTACGATTATACATTCAGCATAATGGAATGGAGTTAGGAGCTTATCCTTCTGATGATGAAATACTACGTGAAACTTTGAGCTGCCAAACATACAAAGAAAGAAGACCGCTGTTCAACGGGGAATTACATCATTGGTTGTGTATGTGCCCCTTTTTTGTGAAAGGTCACCAAGAATCAGCACCTTAGTGTCATATTTACTTGAAATAACATTTTCTAAGGAAAAATGTTGGTTCTTGCCTCAATGCCAAATAATTAGCAGCACATTGTAATAATAATAATTATTATTTTTACTCTCTAGATAGTTTCAGAGTTTATAGAAAATGCTCACTTAAGATTATTCCTTACTCATTTGGAATAGTGTATTAAGATGGTGCTTTAAAAAAATAATAGTTAAATTCTATAGTCACCACTAGAATAAATTGTGAGTTTTTGACAATATGGGAATATTGGTATTGCTTTTGGTTAATTATTGATTTTTTTTAACATGATCATTTCTGTAAATGAAAAGTCTGTAGATGAGCGTAGCTGTGGTTTTAAGTAGGCCAAGCCACGAAATGTCTGCCAGATTCAGAGAAACGTTCTGGAAAGGCAGGGCCTGATCTTACAGCCCCTCTAGATAGCCTTGGAGGCTCAGGTGAGGCCGTCTTCCCGTAGACACAGTTGATGGACTAAACTGGAGCATCTGACCACGACCTTGGCTAATCGAATTTTCTTCCCCGTTTTACAGGACGAGTTGGAGAAAGGGGGAGAGAGTGGGAGAGTTCCATCTGTCCTGGAGCCACCGCTAAGCCTGCAGGGAAGTGTCACCGGGAAGTAAGCCCGTGTGAGTCTGCTGGATCTAGAATCAAGGGCAGTTGGGATCTGCCAGCCCCGAGCGTGAATCACCCCCACCCCTTCATGGCTGTATGAAATTGCCTAAGATCAATCGCGTCTCTGAGACCGTTCCCTTGTGTGTAAAATGGGGCTGAGAAACTATATTTAGCAGGGCCGTTATGGTAGGAGCATTAGGGTTTTAAGATAATAGATCCCAAGAACCCTGTCCGATTTCTGGACTGTGTGAGGCTCAATACCCATAACTATTGCCTTTGTCTCCTCCTCTAGCTTCCTCTTACCCCAGAGTCAGAGCTCTATGGACGGAGCTGACTCTGGGGTGAGGCCACCACTGATTTGTACCTCGGCTTTTCTTGTTATAACATTACTCACTCTGGTCTCAACAGCTTGTAGGCTCCTTCCAATTAAAGGCTGTTACGACTCTTCTCTGGATCTGCAGACAAGACTTTGGTGTTGTCCCTTAACACCAAGAGACTAAAGAAGACTGAAGGTGCAGACTTTTACAGGTTTCGAAGGCACCTTTTCATGCTGCTGTGGAATCCTTGCTAAAGAAGGTGGTCTCAGAGCCAGAATCCAACTCTGAACTCTATTTTCAAGGATTTGTCTCTTTTTTTTAGTCACACCAAATAAATCTTTATTCTTTTATGCTCAGGAAAGTTGGTTTTATATTCATTTACTACCAAATCCTTCTCACTCTCAGGAAACTAAAGACAAATAAATCTCGGTGTTTTTTTTTTTTTTTTTCTATTGGGCTTTTTATTCTACCATGCCAGCTAGAAAGAGTTGTTAATAACCGGGACACAATCAAAAGAACTTGACAGTATGTGTGGTAAAATAATTAATACAGAATTATAACTCACATCTTCCCTGTAATGAAAATACCAGATCTGTATCAGTACACAGATTTGAATTCAGTAATTACAGTTTGCTTTAGGCATATCAATCACACATATTTACTCCAAAAGTAAATTTAAAAGTAAGGAGATATGTGTTTGGAGTCATTTCTCTATGTCAAGACAGTGCAATATTTTCTAGAATATGTAACTCAGGTGCATAATAATACTTTAATGTCAATATTTTGATTTTCTTACTTATTTTTTAAGACTGGGTTTAAACTCTTGATATAAAGCAGACTTTTAATTTCCCATTTTTCAGAGATAATATTGAAAGGTCACTTTCTAGCTTTTAAAGTTTTAAGAGATGACTCATTGCATCGCCACTGTCTTACAGGCTTCAAAATCAAATTTCCGGTCACTATAGCATTTTGATTTGGCAAACACATATCCGTTTTTTATGTGTTGCAACAGAGATTATTATTAAGAGCTTTTTTTACTGGTTTCCACGTTTTAGGTAGATATTCAGCACACTCCATCAAAGAGATAAAAAGAACATGGCATGCTTTAATAAAACATACAGTTTGCCTCATAACAAAATCTCTGACAGAGATTCATGAAAGATCTGGGAAGTTCCTCTGCTTATTACTTTCAGATTTATCTTACAAACTTATTTTATTTTATTTTTTTACTGTTTCCTCATTGACAAAGATATCCACATTCAGAAAGATGAGCATTCTTGAGCTGGTCACTTTGCTCCCTCGAAACACAGACCACCACCAAAAGGGAGATATGCCAAAGCGAGGGTCACCTGTGAAGGCGGACCGTGTCAGGCAAAGGCCAGGAAATATTACTTTCTCTTTCTAGAGATCAGAAGTGGTGGAAACTTCTGTTCCCAAAGAGACATGGCAGATTGAGAAGACGTTTGACTGAGAAGCCAGCATGGCTTTAAGGGATACAGCCGAAAGGCCAAGTCTGACAGAAGACTGAGTCCCTTGGGGAAGACGCCCTGGGTCATCCTCCGGATAGTGGTCTGGTTCCAGCTGGGCCCAGCGGCCTGGTCTGGCTTGCTTTCAGCACTGGAAGAACTGCTTAGTCCAGAACTTTTGAGGCACACAAGTGAATTCTAGGCTCATCATTGACTAGTTTGAAAATCTTGGCTTAGCTTCAAAATTGACTTTTAATCAGTAAATATTTATTGAAAACCTACTATGAGTTTTGAAGTCATCTAATTTCACATTCCCCCAAACTTTTTGTTTTCGTATCGATTCATTTCCCCTGATAGAAAGTTGCGTAATATCTTCTGTGGCGAGTCAAGATACGAAAACTCAGAACGATTAAGGCATCGTTCCTCTTCCCCCTGGCAAGGCCTCCTTGGAATATTTCAGAAAGCAGATCATTCGTTCTATTCTTTAAAATCTCCAAATATTGCGATTATATGATTTTCTTCACAATGCTTTAAAGAAAAAACTTTTTCCAAACTTTAATAAAATTCCTCTACTTATGAAATTAGCAACTATTTGTCCCCAGGCTTTCCTTAACCCTAAAGAAACAAGAACCATTCCCATGGTGTTTATATGCTGTTAAAAACAGGACAGGCCCAAAATGGAATCCCTTACGCTAAGCCCCACAGAGACTACACTTAATTATGGCTTCAGCTCTCCTGAAACTGAATCTTAAACAGGATTGTCTGATCAGCAGCAGAGAGGTAGGCCATCTGCCTGATAGACCCTTGCCATACCCTAAAGGAAAGTAACCTTCCAGTAACTTGCTGCCTAGGATAACCTCCTTGTTCCGCTCCCTTCTTCCCATAAAAGTCGGTCTGCTGGATTCGAAGCTGCCTGATTCATGGATGGATGAGTAAAGCCAGTAAGATCTTAAAAATTTATTCAAGTTGAATCTTTTTAAAGTGTGGTCTTTAATTTTGCCAAAATTTTACTATTATTATTTTAGGAGTTTATAGGGAACATTAAATATTTATCATCAATGGTTTCCAAGAAAAGACCCGGGATAGAAAATTATCAAGAGGAAGAGTAGAAAGCTCGCGGCTCCTGGTGAAGGATGAAACAGCCTTTAGGTTCCTTGGCGCACACTGCAGTACCTACTAACAATGAAAACCACTGAAACAAGGCGGGGCATTTTTTCATCACTGCGGTGGTGGATTCTATTGTTCGGTTGTTCCCTCCCTTGTCCCCCCACCTCCCCTGCGGAATATTGGAAAAACCTATAATCTGGTGATTTTCATGCAGGAGAGGACTAAGGAAGAGTGTATTTTGAGACTTGTAAGAACTTCCCAGGGTTGGCACCATCAAAGAACCAGTTTCTACTCCGCTTCGATAGGACTGGACTAGTTCTCGATAAAGTTTGAAACAACTGGAACTGGATTAGTCGCACGGGGCGGACACGCCTTTTCCCTGTGCGTTAAACGACAAACTTCAGGTCCCCTGGTACTTCGATCCCCTCTCAGAGAGGCAGGGAAACGGCGAAGCTGCAGAGCTCAGAAGCGCGGGGACGCGCATCCCGCGCCCCGGGCCGGGCGGGCGGCGGGCGGCTTTGCGCCCTGCAGTTGGGCGGACGCCCCGGGCCGCGTCCACTCGCTTCGCGGCGAGGAGCGGAGTCCCGGGCCGGGCCGCGCAGGCGGGGACGGGGCTGGCCGGAGGGGCCCGCCCGGGGGTGCGCCTGGCCCAGGCTGCGCGCGGGTCCGAGCCCCGACCCCGAGCCCCGACCCGGGGCCAATCAGCGCGCGGCGTCCGGCGGCCCGGGCGGCTCCGGGCCGGGCCGGGGCCGGGCCGAGGAGGGGCTGAGCCGCGGGGGATCCGGAATCGGCGGGAGGCGGGGACTCTGGGAGCGAAGCTCCATTTCCTCCTTCCCGCCGGCCTCGGCCCTCGGCCGGCACCCCGACCCCGATGGGCCGCGTCGCGGGGCGCTGAGCGGGAGGATGCTGGGCATGTACGTGCCCGACAGGTTCTCGCTGAAGTCGTCCCGCGTGCAGGACGGGATGGGGCTCTACACGGCCCGCAGGGTCGCGAAGGTGGGTGACCGGGGCGCCCCTCGCGCCGGCCGCGTCCCGCGGTGGGGGGCCGGACTCTGCGGGGCGGCCTGCGCCCCGCGCCCCGGCGACAGCGCCACGTCAGGGCCGGCCTGCGCCCCGGTCCCGGCGCCCCCCGCGCCCCTCCTCCCGCAGGAA
>CM053512.1:1744522-1809947 GCA_028627145.1 Eidolon dupreanum | reverse complement strand
GCTTTACAAAATAGTGCTTTGAAAACATCCTGGCTTTGATCGCTTACTCAGAGCTGCATGGTGTCTGCCTGTTGAGCGGCTGCTCTCTGCAAAAAGAAATGTCAGGAAGCATTATCTTGTCTAAGGAGTGGCTCCCAAGATGTTCGCCCAGTGTCCCCTGCCCCTTCTCCCCTTCTTACTGACCACTTCATCGGTCACTCCCCCTGCCCTTCCACTCCTCACGTCCCTGCCTTTTTCTTCGGGACCTAACGTCGGCTCTGCCTTCCCACGTGACCCCCAGAGACCCCGCCAGCGCCCCACAGCTGCTCTGCCGGGGGCAGGAGAGGACGGATGGTTTCAGGGTCGGCCTGCGAGGCGTTTGACGAGCTGTGACTGGCTGACGCTGGCTCGGAAGGAGCCCCGCTCTCTAACTCCATCCCCGCCGAGGGCCGCGGGCCGCGGGCCGCCTGCCCTGTGCAGCTGCGGCCGCCCTCAGCACGGTGCCCCTGCAGCGTCTGGCTACGGGGCAGGGAGAGCGGGCAGGGAGTCCATGCCAATCGTTGGGACGCTGGCTCGGATTTCAGGGCCGCATGAAATAATAACCGTAGCAATAAGCAATCGTGTCTTCTTCCTGGTTTTAATATCGGTGCTTATGTGTTTCGGCATTAAGTATATTGGCTTCGATTTACGTTGCCTATGGTTTTCATATTAAAATGATATCTTTTATTTTTAGTGACCTAAGAGTTTTTATCGGGAAGGGAGTTGAGAAGTGACACCAGTCAAATAGGCTTAAAATGAGGTTTCATCTGCTTTTACCTTCTCTTGTGAATCTGAAGCAGAAATCCCATTTTAAATTGTACATATTTAATCTATTTCATCTAATAAGTAAAGGCAGAAAGAACAGATAACATTTCACTCCTGCTTCCTGCTCCCACTTTGTTGATATGGGATTAAGTCATTATTATAGACTTCACTTAATCATCTGTTTCAATAATAGCATTTTTTACTGTTGGGATTTTTGAGTTCCTGATTTTGATTACTTGGTCAATTGATTGAGAAAGTCTTCCTTAATGAAAATGACCTTCAATCTGGATAAACCTTTTATAAAGTGTATAACGTATAAAGCGTACATCATATTAGCCCAAGGAGCTAATAAAAAAGCATCTATTTAAATTAGTTCATCTCTCCAGTCCCAGAAAAGTATATACTTGGAAAAAAAAAATAGCTGTTCTTACAGAAACTTTGCGTTATATTTTTGAGACATTATGGAGAAGAGAGCAAATGAAGTTCCTAGCGGGGAAAAGGCAGATTTTGAAAATTATCAAGTTCTTCAACGATCAGATTTTGGAATGAAATGCCAGACACCCTGAGAGTGTTGGAGGTGGCAACCGCTGGAAGCCGGTGGGCGGAGCAGTTTGAGTTCTGTCCAACACGCTTTCACTGGTTATTTAAGCCTGGGGGGGTCCCGTGGACTAGCAGGTGGGATTGGGGTGAAACGTTTGGCAGTGGCTGTCATAACTTAGTGCACGAGATGGAGAAACGCGGGCTGAGGCGTTACATAGTTGTATAGTTAATTCAGTTTAAAGGATTGAGGGGGTGGTTACCCACTTATAGCCAGAGAGTTGTTGGATTTTAATTAAAAAGTAGAATCTCTCTTGGCTCTTCCTGTTAAACATATTGATCAAAGATTCATGAAAATTTGGTACATACTTAATTGAACCCAAAGTACATATGAGCTGGGGTCAGAGTCAGGGGTAGGTAATTTTTTTTTCATTTTTTTTTTATTGTGGTAAAAAACATTTAAAAATTTACCATCTTAATCTTTTTTGAAGGGTGCAGTCTACTAGTGTTAAGCATGTTCACCTTGTTTTGAAACAGACCTCCAGAACTTTTTCATCTTGCAAATCTGAAACTATACCCCTTGAACAACGCTCTTTTCCCCCTTAACTCCCAGGGCTCTTTAACCACCATTCCGCTTCTGTTCCTGTGGATTTGACTACTCCAGACTCCTCGTCTGCATGTCTTTGACCAAAGTTAGACCAAAGCCAGGTCCACGCACTAGACACCTGACAGACAGAAGTGTCTGTCCCTGGCTGCCAGGCTCCCCCGACCTGGACAGAGCGAACCCGTCTCCCCTCAGGAAGAGTCTGGAACTCTGGCTCTTCCGACCGCCGAGAAGCCATGTGAGGGAATTCTCATGGGCTGCACTCGCTTTCCAGAGCGTCACCAGCTGTCACAAGATCTGACCCACCACTGCCCTCTCTACCCGTCTCCCGTAACCCTTCTATAGTTTACATGTCACCCCCACTCTATGCCTTTGCTGTTAGTCGCTTCACTTGCTCCATCCGGCCCCTTCTTTTCTCTCCTAGATCCGCCCTCTCTGCCTGCCCTTGCTCACCCCTCCCTTCGCCTCCCCAAACTGTGTCATCTCACTACAGAGCACCCCTGCAGCCCGTGCATCGCTCAGCCGAGCCCGAGCGTTTGCCACGACCTCACACGCATCGGTCCCACAGATTCCGGGTCTTGTGTGTGTTGACACGAAGGTTTTTTTTTTTTTTTAATATGGCAAAAGACATTCCGACATACCTCGTTCTGTCTCCACATTAGTCTTTGTATTTACTTGCCTTTTTATTATTTTTTATTTTTTATTTTTGTATTTATGCTAGTCTCCTGATGCCAACCATCTGTGGATTCTCTAACATAGCAACACAGGCTGTGTTTGTACTCAGGGTAGTTTACATTTTTGTTTGCCAAGACCTTTTCCTGTTATTATGCAGTAAATTAAACGTGAGAAAAACAGGCCGGCTGGAAGTCTCAGAGCAGCTTGATTTGTTTGTATGAGTCTATGAGCTGTTGCGTGGTTGCTTAGTTTTTGGTCTGTTTTAGTAACAAATTGGAGTGCTAATTTATGTTTAATATGAAAAATTGCGCTTAATGAATTTTTTTCTAAATTTAGATCTGGTATTTTCTGCAAGTCAGAAAACACTGGCATGCATGTCACCGTTTTGTGCCCACTGGAGGCTCTCCAAACTCGGCCGAAAACGTGCATCAAGTCCTGAGGAACTCCGCTTTTTTATTTTATATAAAGATTGATGTTCATGGACTTGAGTAAATTCTGTTTAATGATTTGGACTATAATTTTCTTACTGTATGATAAATGAGTACTCTGAAAGTACTTTATTCTTGGAAGAATTTTTGGGACAGCTTAGATAATTAATGTTTTGATGTACATATTTGTTACCTTTTAACTTTTGGTTAATGAATCATTTTTTTTTTTTAAGTCTTCCCTTCTGACAGGCCTCAGAGATTGAGTGAGACACACATATACTTTCGTCCGCACCTAAGATGGTAATTTTGTGTTTTACGAATCTCAGACATTTTAAAACCCGTAGGAGGGCTGTGTGGACCTACTGTCCAGGGTGTTGCATATTGTCTCTGGTTTGCGTAGCCATGTGCAGGTTGCAGGTGGCCCGAAGAGGAATATATTGTTACGTGTAGGAGAGGCTGCGGATCTTAGTATCACATGCCCTGTTTTCGATCTGCGGGCTTCACTTGCAGGTCAGAGAG
Source organism: Eidolon dupreanum (assembly GCA_028627145.1). NCBI lineage: Eukaryota > Metazoa > Chordata > Mammalia > Chiroptera > Pteropodidae > Eidolon > Eidolon dupreanum. Next base: position 1,806,401 of record CM053512.1, on the reverse strand, counting down.
TGTGGGAGCAGTTCTCCGCAGGGCAAACCGCCTGCTTGGGCGCTGCGTGCTGGGCAGCACTGTGTCAGAGTGCCTGCCGTCACCACGGTAAGGATGTCTGCGGCAGGTAAATGAGCACGTTTTCCTTGAATTCCCTGGCATCGCACTTTTCCTGGGTACCATTGCCAGAGAATCTGCCATCATTCTAATAAACATATCTCATCTCTCTGGAGAGAAAGGCCTCTGATTGGTTGTCCGATCGCTCATTTTAACCTTTACGGTCACAGACACACACCTGGAAATCTGAAATCCTCAAAGCTCAGAAAACCAAATTTCTTTCTTTTTTTTTTTTATAACTTGGCAGCAAAATCTGGCTTGAACTTAGGTGAGGCTGCTTGTAGCCTTTTGCTTTTATCCCACTTAGCACAATTATTTGTACACCGAGTTACAGAAATATGGGTGTATTATGGGATGGCGTCCCAAACCTTGTAGAAATATTCTGTAAACACGTATGTGCACCACATTACACTTCTAAAATTTAAAAAAAAACATCAGCTTTCCGAAACATCTGGTTACAGAGTTGTGATATTTTATAGGAATACTTCCAATGTTTGTTTAGGTAAACGCCGAAGAACTCTAGATATTTCCGTAGGAGAGAACCATTAGAGATAAAGGTGATAGCGTAACAAAGCATGAGTAAAGCAGCAGGTTTTAGAGCCGGCAAGGGGCTCTGTGAATGAAGTGAAGTGTGTGGCACGTTTACGAGTCAGATGCGGTAACACCCACGTGCACAAGTGGTCCCGTCGCCCAGGAGTTCATGGCCACGGCATCCCAGCCTTGCGAGCCTTCAGCCAGCCAAGGCCTTTGGGGAGCGAAGCCATGGGGCCAGTGAGCTGGTCAGCAGAGTTTAATATTGGGTCTTCGTATGAGTGCAGGGCAAGTGTTTCTTACTCTTGTGCTAACAGCTGCCAGTAAAGTGAGACCTCTGTGGGCAGAGAAGGTGTTTTTGTCACTTGTAATCTTAGATGACTTATCTTAAAAGGCAGTTTGTTGCAAAATTAAAAACACTCCTTTAGGGAAACCCCTAGATTTGTCAGCACACATTCCAGAACTCAAACCGATATCACCTAATACCTTTTGAGTGTCAATTTCCCTGCCTTCTCTCTATTGCGTTCTACATCTGTATTTTTAATGCCTTCTTATGCCTTTATGAGGTGAAAAAGTAATAGGAAAATATTTATGGTCAATAGTTTCCTTATGTGTTAAATTCTTGACATAAGTTTGATATCTCCATACACCAGTGAACGTATACTTAGGTAGCTCTATAATAAATGCAAAAAAAAAATTAGAAAATTGTAATTTAAGGTTTAAGATTTAGAGAAAACTGATGAAAAGAGAAATGTAGAAACATTTATTTTTTAACATTTTATAAGGGGAACTGATTGTCTCTGTAACCCAAGATTGAGAATTAAAAGTTAAAAAGAATTAGTTCCCTTTCCTATTCTTTTCCTCCCCTTCCTTCATTTACTATAAGACGAAATTCCTTAGATGAAACCTATGTTTATGTTATATTTAAGGACACTGGCGTTTTTTTAAACGTAATTAACATTATTTAGGTTACGAATCATCATTCATCATCTCACGAGAAGTGACGGAATCAAGGCAGTGAGGACCTCGCCGCTTCTGCGGCTTCAGGGGGTTGGGATTTGTAAGAACCCAGATGAGCTCAGAAGCGGATGCCTGCACGGGGCCCGCCCCGTAACCCGAAGCAGAGCACCCGGTCAGGCTGTCCAGACGTCCGACCCGAACCACGACCAGATAAGAAGCGGCATTGTTGCACGCTGTTCTGTTTGTGCGTACGGTCGTCAAAACCTAACGTTGGTCTTGGTACCAGGAGTGGGTATTAATTGTCCGTTGTCGCCAGGGACGGATTACCACGAACTTGGTGGCTCGTGACGACACCGGTGTTCCCGTAGGCTGTAGCGGGCCGTCCGGGCGGGCTGGCTGCTCACGGGTCTTACAGGCTGTGGGTGCTGGTGGGCTGGGGTCTTGTCTGGAGGCCTTGAGGGTCAGCTGCTTCCAGGCTCCTTCCGCTGGGTGGTTAAATTCAGTTCCTCGAGGCTGTAGGACTGACGGCCTTGTTCTCCTGGTGGCTGTTGGCCTGAAACTGCTTTAGTTCCTAAGTGCCCTGGGGCCCCCGTCAGGCCGCCTGTGGCCACCCATCTCAGTGGTGTCAAATCCCCCTCACGCCAGGCCCTCCCCGTGCCTTGCAGCTGTCTGACCTCTGCTCACTGGCCAGAGAAAACGCTCAGCTTTTAAACAGCGTGCGTGACCAAACTAGTCTCCCCAAGAATAATCTCCCTTTGCAGCAGGATCACAGGGATGACATTACGTCATGCTCACAGGCTCCACCCAGCTCTGACAGGAGGGCATTCCAGGAGGGTCGTGGTCACGAAGGCTGCTCTCAGAACGCTGCTCACCGGCGGCTCCTAGCGCCCGAGGTTGTCAGTATATTTGGGGGGACGATGTGGTGGCTCTGGAATCCGATCGTCTTGGTTTGAATCCTTGCTCCAACACTGATCTAGCCGTGAAACCTCGGATACGTTATTTATTCCATTGGTGCCTCCGTTTCCTCATCTCACCGGCCTCATACCTTTGTTTTGAGGAATAAATTATATAACGTGTAAAGGTGCTTCTTAGTAAAGTGGGCCCAACGCGTGATAAACAGTAACGTTGGCTGTTATCACTATTATTATTTGTTCTTTAAAGCAAAATCCTTTTCTGTGACGTTCCAGTTTTCGTAGAATGAGATGAAGTCGGAAGCATGTGTTCGGGGAAGGGAACGTGAGGCTGATCCACACGGCGGCTCCCGCCCTGATGGCATCGGGCTCCTGGGCGCCAGGCCCTGCTGTTGGCTGCCATGCCCGGGCCCTCGCTGCAGTCCCGCGAGTTTGTCTTGACGTCTTGAGCGTTCTGGGGGCTCCGAGGGAGGTGAGGGCGGGTCAGACCAGGGACACCTGGGCTGAGACGCCCTGGCGGGTGCCGCTGCTCAGAGGAGGCAGAGGTCCGAGCCAGAGGCAGGTCCACGTCGGACTGAGACTCGAGTCCAGGGGAGGAAGGGGACGCAGCGGGTGGCTCCACGGGAGCTTCTGGGCCGATGCTGACACACGGGCCATGAGCCGCCCTCCAGGTGGCCGGGCTGCCGCCCCGCGGAGGGCTGTGGACGGCAGCTGACTGCCCCGGCCGGCCTCAGGCCGGTCCACCAGTGCATGGCTGCGGCCGTGTCAGAAAGGGCCGGGACCGAGGACAGGTCCGTGAGCGGGGTGGCTGCGGGGGGCGGACGGCCCGCGCTGGGCGAGGCCCGTGGGGCAGGGCCCAGGTTAACGGTCCGGTGAGACCGAGACATGAGTCCGCCCCACACGGAGGCACCAGGGCCGATGTCAGGGCGACTCGCCAGCAGCAGGGACTGAAAGATCTCGGTGTCCCCCGGCCACGGAGCTGGCCTCAGCGGTGAGGGCTTTGAGAATGGGGACCGAGTGGCCTGAGTGATGGAGCCAGAACCCCCCCACCCGGTCCCCCGGCCCGCCCGTGAGGCTCAGGTCTCTGGGAGCGACCACGTTCCAGTTCCAGAAGGATCCCCTCGTGCCCCAGGCTCCTTTTCTGAAGGGCCTCCCCCTGCGGCTCTCGTCCCCATGGGTCTCCCTGCTGGCCGCTGACGTCCTGGGTTGGCACCGCGTTCCTCGTTGCTCGCCAGGCCGGTTGCTGCGGGACGGTTACCCACGCCGACGGCGCTCGGTTCTGGAGCAGGGAGGTTTTCAGCGAGGAGCCGAACCTGTCCGGAGCAGGTGGGGGTCCGCGTCTGGGGGAGACGTCCTTCTCCGAGCGCTCCTGGGCTTGCCGGCACCCCGTGGACCACCCTCGTGGTGCGGCCGGTGGCACACGAGGGCCTTGCGGGCACTGTGTGTGAGGACCGCGGTCCAGCGTCTTCCCGCTCTGGCCGGGTGCCGCTGGGACACGGAGGGCCGGCCAGCCCCGGCCAGCCCCGGCCAGCCCGCCTGAGGGCCGGGCGTGTGGGCGCAGGGCGGGCGGTGCCCTGCCTTCTGTTTTGCTGGCCTGGAACCTAAATATCATTTAGCTTTCGTGTTTGTGTCCCTTCCTCTAGTTACCTGAAATGTGCCCATCCGTCCCGCTGCGTGTGCCTTGGAGTCAGACCTTCTACAGGTCGCTCCGTGTGATTTTTCTCCTTCTATTCTCCGCTTTTCAGATATTATGCACCAACTTGAGATCGAGGCTTCCAAATCAACACTTCTCACCCTCATCTTTCATTTTCTCCTTAACTCTGTTTTTCAGTTTAATTTAAAAGGACCCTTCTTTTTTAGATTTCCTCTTGTCTGTCGGGAGCTTTCTATAACTTCCATGATGGTTACTTTTTACTTTGGTCTCTCCTCAAGAACTGCCACCGTTTGCTACTTTGTACCCTATGTGCTAAATGCATTAGAAATAAATGCACTTCACGGGGGAATCTATTTTACAATCACCATGCATTGCTTTGTGAGGTTTCGTTTTTTCTTTTTTTTTTTTTTTTAAGAAAATTGTGTTTTCTGTTTCTTCAGTGAGACTGAAGATGGTCAGTCAAGGGACTGCATTCTAGAATTTCCTTTGTGACTTTTCATGGCACATTTTTAAGTAACCTGTAAAGATGTTTGGTAAGTGTTCAGCAGAAGTTAACCGATAGCTCGTGATAACATTGAGAATTCTTCACCACAGAACTGTGATTTTGGGTGCTTTTGAGAAGGGCAAGGGTAAGCCTTAGTAGTTGCATACATTTTGAAACTGTGAATGAGGAGGATACAATGAATTTAACTGGGTTGGTCAGATTCAATCTTAATAGCTATAGAAAAACTCCATATTAAGGAAAAATCTGAAAACACAGTGACGACAGCATTGGAATTTGGGTTAGAACAAAGGAAAAGTGGATTTCTAAAAAATTTCTTTCTTCCCTATAGACTGTTCAGTGGTTTATTATTCAGGGTTTCTGTTACCTTTGCCCAGAAGTTTTCAGGTACAAAGCACCTGCTTTTAAAAACACCATCGAAACTCTGATCTTTGGATTTTGGAGATTATTGCTTTTTTTTTTTTTTTATGATCAACTCTCAAACGATTTCATGTCATGATTCTTATAGAAATTTGAAGGGCTATCAGTGGAATAGAAATTAAAACTGCTTAAGAGGACAGAGCTGGAGTTGATGGCATTGGTCACAGAGCAACATGTTGCAATTTGGCAGAAGGGACAGTGTCTGTTCAGCCGGAATGGCCCCTGGATCGGCTCCTGCCTGGTCACGGCTCCTGTTCCTAGCACCAGGAGTTTCAGCAGAGTATCTGCATCTGTGCCTGGATTTGAACAGTGGCGTTTAGGGTATCCTTCATGTTTGCTCCTTGAAAAAGTCGGCGTGGCCGACAAACGGTGCATGTGTTCCCAGCCGTGCTGCTGGAAGCGCTGTTTGTCTTTCAGGAGCCTGGCGGCCACTGGGAGCCCCCCGGTTTCCCCGGTCTGGTCAAGGAGCAGCAACCAGGGCACGAAGCTGAAACAGCAGGAGCCACGGAGAACGTAGTGGGCACTCTCTGTCGGATAGATCGCGACGTAAAGAAATGTCACCTTATTCCATTCGATGCTCACATGGTTTCTGCGAGGTCACGGGGCAGAGACCCTCATCCCCACGTCAGAGGTCAGGAGACCGGGGCCAAGCTCAGGGAGAGGACATGGGTCGCCCAAAGCGGTGCAGTCGGAGCTGGGGTGACCTCTGGCTTTTTGATTCTGGTGCAGCATTTTAGCCACTCTGGAGTGTAGTCCTGGAGGTCCTTGCAGCTTGAGACATTTAGGGCACTCATTATTTGTCATGAGAAAGAGACTGTTTTCTCGTGAGTCCTTTAAAGTTGTAACTTTGTGTGTATTACATAATGGTTGCTATTCAGTAAAGAGACAGGAATCTGTAAAAACCTATTTTCTCTTGTCCGGTTCCCATCTGAAGATGGGCGAATCCATGGGTCTGGGTCAGAATTATTACATAGTATGGGGGGAGATAAGGCAGATATGTTAGTGGGGTGTGTGTGTGTGTGTGTGTGTGTGTGTGTGTGTGTGTGTGTGTTTATAAGCAGCAAAGCAGCAAGAATTTTAGATAGAATCCTTTGAAAAATCAACAGGAATAAACCACGCCCTTCGCTTAGGAAACACAGACCACAACAGTTCCGAGGGCTGGTGCCTGCTGTGTTCTGAAAGTGCCTCTCTCTGGTTTAAACCCGACGATGCCGAGCTGTGAGAATCGCTTCCTGGAGCTTCCCATGCTTCTGAAGATATTCCGGAGTCTGGTTAATCACACACCGAGGCTGGGCATCTGGCCTCAAGTCAGTTAAAAACCGTCGCAGAAAGAATGCCTGTAGTTTAAATATGAAAATATGATGATGATTTATTCTCTAAACACATCCATACTCTAAGTCTTAGTTAAAACGTGATTAAAACTACTTTCTTTGAAAAGCTTTGTTGGCAGAAAGGGAAATATATTTTTTTTTAATAAGTAGATCATACAGCATAACATATTGTGACTACTCATTATGGACGTTATTGCTACGTTTTTTGGAACTATCTTTCCTTACCATTCAATTTTACTGTATGTTAAATAAAATTCTGTGGGGTACATTTTGCCAGGTCTTGGGACAAATCTAGCGGCCTGGCTTTGCCCTGGGAACCCCGATGGCCTGTAGGGAGTGAGTGAAAAATTGCTCAGGCATTCGAACTGAGTCTGATCTGCACAGGCTTCCTTAGCCAGTTCCACAGAAAGTGTCAGCTGCGGTGGGAAAGCAAAAGAAATCCTCATGTGACACTGAAAACCATCACACATCACGTGGCCGTCCACACTGCTGTGACTTTGCCCTTTTCTATCAGATGGCAGTTATCACTGGATAGGCACTCGGCAGGTTCTAGTCCCTGGCAAATGCTCCCGACGTCCCTTTTCACGTGTCCAGGACAATGTGCGACCGTGGACCTGCCCGTTTCTCCAGACTGAAGATGAGCAGTGTAGAATATGTCACCGCTGATTTTATTTGGATCCTGAACCCTGAGGTATTTGTTGAGCGAACGCATGATTGTCCGGATGTTTCATGAAAATAGATACCTTATTGGGCTGGTCGTGCTTTGTTTTATAAAATAAAACTTTGGAAATCCGAAATTTGTTTTTCCCGTACCCCAGGTCTGCAGAGGGGCATTTGTAGTCTTTATCTTTGTGTTGCTTGGCGCCGGAGCTCTGGAGAGCTAACCAGTCCTTGCTTTCCTGGGTTCAAGCTGAATATCGACGCGAAACGAGTGTTGGGTGCAGACTGACAGATGTTCCATTAAACCGAGCAGGTGCCCGGCGCCCTGCCAGGCAGGGGTTTGGAGAAGCCGGGTCTGAAGCACCACCTGCTCCTACAGCGGCGTCTCCCCTCCCTCCGGTTGGGAGTTGTGTAGATCTGACCACGAGGGCCCGGGGCGTGAAACCAAGACCGAGAGCCCAGTTGTCCTTCTCGGCAAGCCACGGGCAGGCCGAGAAGAGGCAAGACGGAAGTTGTGACATTCATCCGCTAGTTACACGTGGGAAGTTACGGCCTGATGTGATCAGCTTCCGCTGCCTGGGGCAGCACGTTCTCACGTGGAAACACTTCGGCGAGCAGGTGGTGGGGGGCAGGTCGAAAGGATTGTTCCGGCGACACCCCCTCCCCCACTGGGGTGCCAGACAGCGCCGGCCTCTTCGCTGGGAAAAGAGGGTGGACGGGCCGTAATCAGGGTTTTCCCCTGAGCGATTAGTACACACATGTATTAAGATTTACCTACAAATAAATAATCTTGACCAGAAAAGGGCTGTCGACACAGGATGTTTCTGAGAGTCGATGGCGGTTCTGAGTCATCGACATGTCTGCCAAACGGAGCGGTTGGCTCTGTGCGTGTGTTTACGGGGAGGAAGGGGTGTCTGTCCAGCGTCCGTTCCACACCCCTTGGTGAGAAAGGCCCATGCTTACCGGACAACGCCGTGTCTAACGTCACCGTAGTCCGCGTGGCAGGCCCGGCCTTCGCGGGTGGACTCAGAGCCCTTTGCCTTCCAGGTCCGTGGGCGCGAAGGGGAAGTGCTGTACATCTTGGACGCCACCAACCCGCGGCACTCCAACTGGCTCCGCTTCGTCCACGAGGCCCCGTCGCAAGAGCAGAAGAACTTGGCTGCCATCCAGGTGGGTCCTTGGCTTCCTCCGGGCGCGGTGCTCGGCGTGGGGCGTGAACTGACGTCTCACCGCACTCCCTGTTTCACACTGATTTCCCGGTGACCTGCTGCAAAAGCAGTGACTGACTCAGGAAAGCAGAGAAATCGCATCTCGGCGGCACACGCAGGGCAGGGCGAGCCCCGCGATGAGGTGACACCAGGTGGCTCGCTCCGTGAGAGTTCTCGAGGGGGCCGCTTACGTGGCCTGATGTTGTCTTTGGCAGGCCTAGATGCCAGGCACTTTTCCTTCATCCCGTGAATGTTTGTTGATAGTTTTTTAATTTGCTGGTTTAGTTGGCTCCTAGTGCAATATTCCGTGTTATGTTTCGGGAACAGCTTTGTGGAGAAAGTTTACTGGGGTACATTCCCACGGCTGAACTTTGAGCTTTTGGAGGGTAGCGTATTAGTCAGAGTTCCCCAGAGAAACAGAACCAATAGGATGTCTGTCTGCCTGCCTGCCTGCCTGCCTAGAGACAGAGAGACACCCAGGGAGATTTCTCACAGGGGACTGGCTACTGCAGTTTGGAGGCTGGCAAGTCCCAAAACCGCAGGCGGCAGTGGAACCAGGAACAGCTAATGTCCCTCTTCAAACGTTGCCAGGCCGGAAAAACAGATGTTCCAGCCGGAAGGCCATCAGGCAGGAGAATTCTCGCCTACTCAGGGGAGGGTCAGGCTTCGTTCTGTTTTTGCCTTCAACTGTTTGGACAAGGCCCACCACCCGGCTGTACTCAAGGCATCTGTTCAGATGTTAATCTCATGCAAAAACGCCCTGTATAATGTTGGAGCAACGATCCGGGCTCCCTCCGGCCTCGTCAAGGGGTCCCACGAGCGTAGCCATCCCAGTCGCGCTTTGAATTCTGTACTCCCACACCCCGGGATAGTATCCGTAACATCAGACTGTGGACTGGGCCTAGGTGATCCCTCAGTGGACGGTAAGGGGAGGCGAGAAAAAGTTAAGGCAAGGCGTTCTTAGAGGGGGCCCTATCATTAAAACTCACTGAACGGATGATTAAGAGAATAAAAGAAATGTGGTCTCCTGCTGGGGAAACCGGCGATCACATGTGCAGCCCAGCTCCTGGACCCTGAATGGCAGCAGAGGGGACAAAGCTCTTCTGGGCGGGAGCAAGGGGGAAGGGAAGAGCCGAAGGGAACCGACTTACATTTCCTTGGTTGTTTGTCATGCGCCCTGTGCGGGAAGCTTCATGTGCCTCGTGTCCTTTATTCATGAAACCTCCGAGAGTTTGATATTTACACAGGGTTATGCCAGTTTCACTCCACTGCAAGTATAAAACCAACAGTGGCAGGAGGGAAAATGCACAGTTAGGTTTTAAAGTAACCAGACAGCACAGTCATCTAGAATATTCCATTTCCTGATGTTACGAGCTATCCAAATGGTTTCAGTACACACTAGCATTGGGTAACCAACGGGATTACTGTCTCGTTGGGTAAAGATGAATGAACGCTGGCTCCAAGGGTCTGGGTTGGGATGGGAAATAGGATTTTTTGGCAGCCAGATACATTCGAGCCGCTCTTCAGGTTATTCATGACATGACTGCTCCGACCACAGATTTAAACTGATCTTTTTTTTTTTTTTTCAATGTGTAGACATTAATTTTTTCAAGTACTTCATATTTTTGTCGCTTCCTGAGGCCTGCTCATCTCGCGGGATCTTGAGTTATGTCATCATTTGAATTCACAGACTCAGTCTAAGTGTTTCCTTGTAAGTGTTCCTGGTATCAGATCTGCCTAGGGCACTGGGACGTTTGCTTTGGGAAACCCACCGTTTTGTAGGTTCTTTATTTTCGTGTCCTAGAGAATATTATGACACGTAAACTAGATTCTTTCCTCCTCAGGCCCAAGTCATGACTTTCGGCTTTTCTGAAGTCCCCTTAATTTGAGAAGTGTCTTCCTGTTGGCTGGTGTTTTGCAGCGTCAGCCACTCCGTCCCCTGCCCCCAGACTTTCTGGGTGTCGAGTGCTGAGCGCCGAGTTTCCTTCAGGCTCCCTCAGGTTGCCCTTGTGAGTTTCCTTCGTGCGTTTTGCTTGTGATGACCCGCCGAGAGAGTGGGGTACGGTGTCAGGAAGTGTTCGCCTCCATCTTCGATTACCCACATTGGGTCGTCTCTGCTCTTTTTTTTTTTTTTTTTTTAAATTCATTGTACGACAGCCTTCTACCTGTCTCTCCTTTGTCGCAGCTGCAGTCCTTAAGACGTAAGCAGGTCACGTCCGTTCAGCACGCTCAGCGCCGTGCTTTTCTTCCTCTATATCAGCTGCGTTTCTCTCTTTGAGAGAAAATAGGCGTCTGCGGAAGACTACGGGATGCATCTTCGGTGCTTTAAGAGATTATCGTTTGATTGTTTGACCCGGGGGTGGGGGCAGTGGCATTGAGGAGTTGGCTAGAGGCTCTGGGAAGTTCCGCACTCAAATTCGAGTGGAATCTCGTCTGCTCTGCTCGGCGGCGCTGCCGGAGGCTTGGGGCGGAAGCCAGCACCAGAGCGTCTAGCCCTTTCCTAGGAGGGGGGTGCGCTCTGGGGGGCCGTGATCCCCCACCGAGCACACTGTGGGTGCTCGTGAGCTCCCTCGAGGCACCGTCTTTCGTACCTGCACAGCAGCCGGAGTAGCGGATTGCGTGGGGTTCAGAAATCCCAGCTGACCCTGAGGGCAGAGGGCACAACGCTTGGGTCGCACGGCAGACTGTGGCCGGGCCTCGGATCACGAGGACGATCCCCGGGGGACCCCGTTCCAGGGACACCGAGCTGGTAAGAGGACGCACAGTGTTCCCTGCCTGCCGCTAGGAATCGCCCGCAGTCCGAAAGGCCTCTGGAATTTGGGGTATCAGGAAATTTTTTATTTGAGCTGTCTGTCCCAAGAGTGGAGTAAATGAGAACCATTTGTGGCTATGTGGCTTTCGTGGTGGAAAACGTCGATACTGGGTCCAATTTTTTTTTTTTTTTTTTTTTTGGACGAGGGATTAGGAATTTGAGGTCTGTTTTGGCAGAGGATTGCAACTCCTTTTTGGAGACTCGATTATATTTCTCGCTCTGCAACTTATTGGGTTTTGGGAAATTTGCTTTGGAAACGATGCTTTAAGTATCTGAATTATCGAAGAAGGATCTCGTAAGTGAACCGTTCTTCCCTCAGGCACACAGGTCAGAATCATCAGGCGGACTCTGCGTTCGAACTTCTAAAATCTACTTCCACCTCATCAGAAAATTCTAAACTTGATGTGGCTTAAAACCAAAATATTCTTTCAGTTCCGTGAGAAATGGGTGATTCTTATTACATGTTCATTTTGTTATGGGGAAGGAAAAATGTACAGGAAACATTTGAAAAGATGTTTGATCTCGGTGTTTCACAGGCTTCCAAAAGTTTCTGGTCTTTTGTGATAGGAAACTTTGTTTAAATACGGAATTATGTCACTTAAATTGGAACTGAGTTCTTTGGACATGTCGGGGAGAGAGTGTTACTTCTCATGTCCTTGAGGGTATTTTTCCAGATGTAACTTCCCTGGGGATTTTCGCGAAATGTCATCAATGTGAATGAAAAGGCGGCTTGGTGTTCTAAGGAAAAGGAGCAGATGGAAGAACAGTCGAGTCATCATCCACCTCATGAGGGGGGTCAGGCTCTGGGATGCTCCGAAGTTGAGAGGGCCCTGGGCGGAGCCCGTGGCATCCACACAGCTCTGCCCCGGTTCCCAGCCGGTCTGGGCCCCCAGTGTCAGGAGAGCTCTCTTACTACGAGCTACGTGCTCTCCCCGCGGTGTCTTCTGCCAGGAAAGGGCCTTCGGCAGTTTTTCCTGGAGTCTTCCCTGGCGACTCGATGTTTCAGTATGGCAGAGCTGGGAGAGGAAATGTGGGTCTCCAAAGAGAGCTCGGGCTGGGGTGTGTCTGAGCAGGATGAGGCTCTCTCCGTCTTTGTCCTGGGGCCACAGGCCCATCATCCGACAAAAGAAACAGCAAAAGGGTTTTTCACTTTGCCCCAAATTAGAAATAGTTTTCTCTAATTCTGTTGGTTTCTTCTTATCGGATTTATACAAGTGGTATTTCTACGATATTGTCTAGAATCTGTCTCTTATAGAATCGTAAGCTACAACTGTCTAGTGATTTTCTTTGATAATACTATAAAAATATCAGTGAAATAACTTGTGGATCCATCTTTTAAAGGGTTACCTACCGGTAAAGTACATATTTGTCTTTTATTAGGGTAAAAGTTTAAACTAAAGTAAAATTATAAGTGGTTGGTCCTATGAGGTTTTAAATACCAGCCTTACTGTGGCTATGTGTCCCTGTGGGGAGTAGAGAGTTTGGTTACTTATCAGTCTATTATTTTTATTCAGGTTGCAGTTTATTGGCAAATGTGTATGTATAGAAATAAACTCTTGCTGGTTCATAGCCACAAAGATTTATTTCTCGTTCACACGAGCGTGGGCCTCTGGAGGCTGCCACCCTTTCCGTAGCTCGGAGCCACACGGCGTCTGAGGGAGCAGATCCGATTCAGCGACATGCATTTTCCTGGCAGAGTGGGCAAGAACATGGCCCAAACGTGTGACGACTCTTCAGGCTTCCCCGTGGACGTGGTTCGCTTTGCTCCTCGTCACGTTTCATGGGTTGGTGGTGTCACTCTGAGCCAGGTGGCAGCTTGTACAGCCCTCCGGCTGGGAGGGGAGGCGGTCCACTGGAATGCTCCAATGTTCCAGCTCCGTGTCATGCTAAAGAGTTTTGGTTTTATTGTTAGAATAATAGTAATAGGGATTCACATGTGGACCATACTGTGGAAATGACATTCTTCCTAATGATCGGCTTTGTCTTTTGAGTGCTGTAGAAGATATTGCTATACATGTTGGGACTGATTCAGGGTTTTCGTAAAGAAGAGTTAAATGAGAGGTTATTATATATGAAACTCTTACTTGCTATTTCAATGTATTTTCTTTTCTCTAATTCATCATTCGTCTCCTACTTCTGTCGATTACTGAGTAGGATCCCAAATCCCCTCCTCACCCCAACACTGGTCTAGATTGATTGTTTCTAAGCCCAACAACTGCTTTGAAGATGGACTCCTTTGGTGTTGATTACCAATTCGTCATTTCAGTCAGACAGGCTGGATTTTTTTTTGCAATTTACTACGTGTTCAATACAATGAATTGTGCCTTTGCCAATTTCACAATCGTGGTTTTCTTACATCATCCACATGTGGACAACAGCCTGCTAACAACTAAAGAAAAACTAAGTTTTGTATGTCAACTGTAATTGGAAAATGAAAGTATATATATCTTAAAAAAAAAACAAAAACCTAAGTCACAGACAGACGAAGCTGAAATGTCAAATCACCCATGGCCTCTTCTGGAGTTATATTTATTTGCACACAGTGTCGGTTAGTATTTTTTTTTGTAAAACAAGAGACAGTTACTTTTCCTATTTTGAAATATCGGTACTGAATGAACCTCAAATGTGTGTGCTCATGAAATCCACCTTAGCTGAGGCATAGTAGTTGAGAAGGGACATTGGAGCCATCGTCAGAGAAAGCCGTGCTTTGGAAGTGACGCTGGATGTTGAAGGTCGCTAGGAAGTTTGAAAAACAGACATGCCTCCTAGGTATCCTGGGGCCAATGTTTTAAGACAGTGAAGATTCAGAAAGCACTGCATGGGTGCGTGTGGTCCTAACCTTGCTCCAGTGTGGAAGCGGTCGCGTGGATAACATCTCACCGGTCACGGCTTACCTTATTCTACGCAATTCTCTTTCAGAGCAGGGGCCCCGGAACAGGTCTGGGAGGGGAAGCCGTGAGCACGTCAGCCTGTGTGCGTCCCTCCCTTCAGACGTGCGAGCCCGGCTCTCTGACGAGGGCGAGTTAGGCTCACTCATGATTGAATCCAGCTCTGGAAGGAATGAGACAACACAGCCCAAGTCCGTCGCTTTACAGATGAAATAAAAGTTCCAGAGATGATAAGAGACTTGGCCAAGGTGACAGAGCCCAAGAGTGAGACAGCCAAAACCAGGAGAGCACTGTTTGACTCCTCATTACGCGACCTTCCCCCCACATGCCAGGTGTAGGAGATGAGCGCCAGCCGTAAGTCGCTGGACCTTGAGGTTGCTCCCCCGTGTGAGGTCGAGGCAGCCTAGTGAGTCATAGGGCCAAAGAAAGGAAATTATTTTGTGAGTTGCTGGAAAGTAAACAGAAAGAATAAAAACTTACATCGAGACACTTTCCCTTTCAGCTCTTAAATGCATTGGGCTATTTTAGGCTCATTTGGAAAATAGGTTAGTAAAACTGAACTTGCAGCTGCATGGAATTCTCCTTCGTTCCTGACTTAGCCATGCCGGTTCTTCTTGAGGTTCTAGTTCTGGCCTCAGGTACCGGATGGGCTGTAGGATTGTTGTGTGTGATCTCCACAATTTGCTCATCATCTCTGAGCCTTGGTGGGCTGGCCGGAGGGGTTCTCGCTGGGGGTGGGCCCTGCTGCCAAGCGTCTCCCGTGGGCCTGCTGTCTGCCAGGCGTGCCCTATGTATTCGGTATTGTTTCACCCTCAGACGACTCTTCGATGTAGGTGCTACTGACCCCATTTGAGAGACGGGGTAACTGCGACCTTTCCCAAGGATACGTAGCTAATGATTTGTGTGCTCGGGTCCCGGTCAAGTCTGTCTGACTCCGTGTACCTGAAATGCCCCTCTACACCTGGAAGGTTGCCACGGAGGTCTGATAATGGTACGTGAAACAGCTTTAGAAAAACGCAGAGTGCAACATCAGTGACATCAGTGAGATTTGTTATTTCTCCTACGTGCTCTTTGCCCTTGGTTAGAGATTAGCAGGAAGGTCCAAGGCAGGACTGAGTCTAGGGGTTTTGTATTTTCCGCCTTGTGGACGAGGAGACTGAGGCCTCCAGAAGATGCCCACGTAGGCAGAGCTGTGCCGGCTTAGGCTGGTGTAGAGCCCACCTCCTGGCCGCCTCTCCCTGTCACTCCCCGGGCCCGGATCCCCGCCCAGGCGCGGGGATGGGGTTCCAGGGCCCACGGACTGATTCTCCACCAGAGGGTAAGTGACCCTGGCGAGCTAAGATCGGGTTCGTGGTGTGGGAGGAGATAGCGAGGGTGATGATAGTGTTTTTTAAGGCCGTTTATGTGAAGTTAGCCACTCCAAATCCGTGGCGGTCACGTGCAGCTGTGCTCGCACGGCCGCCCTTCCCTGCTCCGGCGTTCGGGAATGCCTGTTTTGGTGCACGAGAGTCTCGGTGGAGCCTCAGCCTCGGGGTGCTGCTCCCCGGTGGCCGTCTCACGTGGCACGGCCTCCCACCTCCCTGCGAACCGTGCCAGCTGGGTTATTGCTTTTTTCCCCCAGATTTGTTTATCTTTATTCCATAAATTTGTTTGGAAAACCCTGATAAGATATTCAGAGAAGCTCTTGTGTTTGTCAATGTGCCTGTAAATCTGAACTTCGTAATATGCGACGTTACCAGAATGATGAGTCTAATAAAATCTAAGTCACTCCATTTTTTTTTTTTTTAGCTTTATTTAAAGAAACAGATCAGCATTCTGCTCTCCTCATCCGCACACACTAGCTGTCCAAAGGAAGGGCTCTGCCAGTATTTTATGATCTAAAATAACTATTTTTGAGGAGTTGGGATTATGAGTGAGTCTGATTTTGCAGATTGGTTTGAGAATAGTAATTAACTTTAAAAAATGGTGAGTCGACTGATGTTCTTGGGCACCTGGGCGAAGACCAGCCCCTAAAACATAAATGCACGGCGACACTTTTATGAAGGACCTGTGCTCACTAACCCGCGAACCTCACGACCGTAAGTGACAGCTGAACTAGGGAGGGGACATTTTCGACTCGGAACGTGAAAACAGACATCCAGGCTGGAGTGTCAGGTCGTTGGTAGCAGGCTAAAGACAACAGAGAGTTGATGGTGGGTCCAGTGTGAGGTCCAGGGGCCGGAGGCGGGCTGGGATGAGCCTGCAGGCGGGGTTGGTCGTTGCAGAGGGCTCCAGAGACTATGAATCTGTCAGGTTCCGACACGGAGAATAATATAAGGAAGAAGAAGGAGAACGATATAAGGAGGGGTGTTGGGTGATTCCATCAGGTAAGCGTCGGCAAGGAACTACTGTGGTAGCAAATGAAAAGGAAGAGACTGGCTCTGGGTGGCAGCAGGAATTACACGTCGAAAGATGTCTAGACAGCTCCCTTAAATAAATAGATTGGAGTGAGGTGTAATGACACGCCCCTTATCACATGTGTGGCATGTAGATAAAGCATGTAGTTGGTCCTTGGACCCCAAGGTGCTGTCATTACTTTTATCAAATTGAAGCTTTAACTGGTATGTTAAAATTTTCTTTTCTTATAGAGCCCTTAAATAGGCATTCTGTGCCTTGCGATTGTAGTTTAAGTTAATGTCATGTTTTAAAATCAAAACTTGCGATCTTTTCCTGATGCTGTGACGCCTTTGCGAAATTATTGGCTAATAATGCTAGAAAGATGTTTGTTAACTTTCTCGGGTGTTGATCGGATAAGGGCTGAGATTTATGGTTGCATTCTGAAATCCTGCTTCGCTGAGTTGCTGCTGCTGTGGGTCACTCTCTCAGCAGGGGCTGCCCAAACCCTGGGGAGCACTGCTTCTGAGTGATTTAAAAAGAGACCCCTTCTTTGCTGAGTGTCTGCATCACGTTTTCTTTGTTTTGTTGTGTGGGTCGTGGAGATGTTCATTCAGGGTTTTTAATTAGGCATGACATTATGTGTTTCTGGAGGGCTGAGATTCAAAAACTTCCAGGAATGCTCTAAATATTTCAGGAATCTCCTCGAATGAACAGTCGCCAGCGGTTAAATGTGCTTCAGAGCTTTGAACTTCCGAATCAGGCCTCCCTGATGTGGTGCTTGATGAATACGATGATCATTTCTTGTTTCTTCCATGGAATTTTCTAGTATATGTTGTTTTTAAAATTACAAAGTGATCTGTTTGTTGGGGGGAAAAAATCTAAAACAGTATTGAATATAGACTGTCCCTTCTCCCAGCCTCAAAACGGTGACCGCGTAACAGTTCGATGCATATTTTTCCCGTTTTACACGGGAGTTGTGCTTGTGTCTCACCTCGCCCCCGCCCCCCGCCCGCCCCCGTCCGTGACACGAGCGCTGTGACGCTGCCCGAGGAGCGGAGAGGCTTTGGCTGCGTGCTGCGCGTCACCGCCTGGCGGTCCTCGTCCTTTCCCAGGTTCCGCAAACCAGGCTCCGCTTCGCTGCCTTTGTCCTCAGCAGCCGCGTGTGGAGTCCGCCCGTGACGGGTCCTCAGCGACGTGGGAGACGGCGGTCGCGGGCGTCCCGCGGGTCGGCCGCTGGCTGCCCCGGGGCTCGGCCCCAGCCCACAGGGATGTTCTGCGCCAGGCGGTTCCGGGAGCGAAGTCCCCGGTGTCCTTGGGAAGAAGCGGCCCTCTTCCGTGTCGGCGATGGGTCGAGTTCTTCTGCCTTCGTTGTCTGTCGTCAACCCTGTCTGTCTTCTGCCGTCTAGAATTTTCTGAAATGTTTTGCTGTGTTGGTGGAACTTTTCTTTCCTTCTCTCTCCTGTTATTTTCGTGGGGTTTAGGTGCCTGTGAGGACGTAGTCAGCGCTGTGAACCGCCTGGGTGTCTACTCCAACTTTTCTATTTCTGGTCCAGCTCTCGAGAAATTCTCTCAGGGTTCATTTGCATTTTCTTTGGTTTACATTGTAACTTGAAAGTTCTTTTTTTCTTCCAGTGTCGCATGTAACGTTAATCGCAATGACATGGTTGGTATCTCATTGTTCTCCAGGTGTGGAAGTGACACTCTTCCTTGACAAAGTACTTCTCTACTGTATTTGTGGGCCTTGACAAGATGTGACTACGTTAGGCCAATTAGTGATGCGAAATTCACCTTTAGAAATTTAAATAATTATTCTTATTTGATACATGTACGTGTCACTATCTATAATATATATTTGTCAGCTTCCTTTTTCAGTATCCATGCTGGTTGGACATGAACAAAAAGTAACAGTGACTTTTCATGGGCACAAGGTCCTCACAGTATCTTAAAGTGACTTCTTAATTATTATCAGGAATAAATGAAAGGTTCAGGAGTTTTTTTTAATTATCAAGATATATATTTGTCATACAATTTTTTTTTTTTTTAATTTTGCCTCAGGAAGGAGAAAACATTTTCTATTTGGCAGTTGATGACATAGAGACAGATACGGAGCTGCTGATCGGCTACCTGGACAGTGACATGGAGGCCGACGAGGACGAGCAGCCCACGATGACGGCGCCGCGAGAAGAGGAAGGTGAAGGTGCTGGAGGACCGTCCACACCTGGCAGTGCAGGTACGCCCCCCGTCGGGGCGCCCAGGGCGTGGGAGCCATTGTGGGAGTGTCGTCGGAACTGTACTGCATTTAGGGCGTCTCCCAGAGCTGTTTTTGTCAGCGCCGCGGTCAGAGGGGGTCCAGGGGTGCGCCCACCTTCCTTCCAGCAGGACGAGCGTGCTGGGCGTGGGCGACAGGTGTGCCCCGCACGACTGCCAGGGCCACAGGCAGCTCCTTGCTGTCTCTGGGGCAGCGGGTGGAGCAGGCAGCGGGTGGAGCAGGCGTGAGGGCTTCTACACTGGCCCTGAATCTGCCTTGTGACGGGGCCGGTCGCTGCCCGTGAGACTGTCCCTTCTCGCCGGCACGTGGGGAGGCAGGCAGAGCCCGTCCGGCGCGGCTGCTGGGCCCCTCTCTCGTCCGAGACTCTTGGAGAACCTGGAGCTTCTGGAAGTCTTTCTGTTCTGAGCACGGAGCCTGGTGGACTTCTGGGTTGTCCTAGGTAGGGAGTGACAAACTGGTGAGGACCCCAGGTCGGACCTGCTTGCACCAGTCCTGTGATCCAGGAGACAGGTCGCCCTCGTTTGTCACCCACCGGGGAGTCATCCGTTGTCACCGGGCCCCAGCTCTGTTCCGTTGTGTTTTACTCCTGACGGGGAATGTGACATCATAGGTCTCCACCTACTGTAACAGGCTGATGCTTTCTTTGGGGTGTTTTTGCACTTTGGTTAGCAAGGCCACTTCGAAAATGATGCTCGTTTCCTTACTCACCATGGTAGTAATGTTTTTTATATGAATTTCCTATTCTAACTGTATGCCCTTGGTGAGAAAGAGTTGAGTAATCTTAGCATTGCCATCTCGTGCCTCTGTTTCTTTATTTTAGTTGGATCATTTAAGGGGACGATGAGGGTGGCTGTTTTTCACATACGCAGGACACTGTTTGGGATGTCAGACATTGGGTGATGGGAATTGTTTTTGTGTTATTCTGTGTTTTCTTTGTTTTTGTGTTTATTTTTTTCCTCTCCATCACCCCATGGCATATTGTTGTTGTCCATTATTTTAGCTTAAAATTTCCTACTTATTTATTCCCACCCAGATTTTTCTTTAGTTAACAAAATATCGATTTCCAATGTCTTTGTAAAATAGAATCAACAGAAGCTTAAATACATTTTAAAACATACAATGTAGGTACCTACATTGGTGCTATTTTTATTTTACAATTTGGGATTTTGTTTGTAAAAACAAGAAACGAAACCCACAACCAAAACCACCTAAAAACCAGCAAAAGAAACCAAGAAACCCCAAAACAATGGAGAGTTTTGTTAAATGAGTTACGGCACTTAAAGTTTTGTTTTTTTTTAAACATTTGACTTGAGACAATGTTAAATGGAAAAGAGGTGTGATCGCAGACGTAGCTCTTCCATGGCTGCGTAAGTGTGAATGCACGAAGCACAAGCCAGGCTCAGCCACAGAGGCCAGCCGTGGTCACTTCATTATGGGATTGTGGGTGATTTTTTACTTTTTTTCATATTTTCTGCATTTTCAAAATCTAGTCTTATTCTATATACAGGAAGAAAATATGTCATTTAAATGGCACGCTGGGTAATTCGGGGAGCGCCGTGACAGTCTGGCTGGGACCTCCCCTCACCAGTCACCCTGAGTGCGGGGTGTGGGTCCTGGGTCTTTTCTCGCACGTACATGACCCCCGCCGCCCCCCCCCCCCCCCGATGATTTGATACAGTTCTCCCGGGCTGCTTTTGTCTCTTCGTGCAGCCAACAGTGAACTCAAGCTGACCCATTTCAGGGAAAACTTTTGCTTTCCAGTTTGACATTTGTAAAAGCTCATTGAAGTGAAGACTTGACTTTATAAGGTAAATTAAAAATAGATTTTGTACTAATTTGGTAGAACGCAAGTGAAATGATTTAAAAATAACGTATCTCTTTCTAATAACACCTCCTATCATTTTTCACAGAGAACACTATTAGCATTCATAGAGACAGTAAGAATTTACTAATCTGATGCCATTAAACACAAGTAATTTGGTTTTAAAACGAGGAGGACACTGAGCAGTTCGTGGCCCTTAACCTTTGTCTCATGAACCTGTGCCCTGGTAAACGTGCAGATGGCTTTGGCTGTGGCGAGGACTGCGCCTGCCCGCAGTGTGAGTGCAGCTTTACCAGCCAGGAGATCCTTGCCGAGCACCTCCAGATGCTGCACCAGACGCCCACCGAGGAGAAGGGGTTCAAGTGCAAGCACTGCGGGAGGAAGTTCCCGGTGAAGCAGGCTCTGCAGAGACAGTGCGTGCACTAAAGAACGTCTTTAACGCTGCGAGTTAACATTCTGTTTAACTGTCGCGTCTGGTTTCTAACCTGCATACGTGAGACAGTCACGGACGGAGGGCGGGAGGGATCAAGCGTCTACACTGTCATTGCCATTAACTCATCTGTTCTCCGAATAGTGTGTCGGTTTCTGAAGCATTCCCATTATGGGTTTCACAAGTAAACATGGCTTATGCTAATCAGTCTTCGTCCGCTTGATAACTTGCTATTAAATATCAAGCCCATTGGTTTACTGATCTGAAATTCAGATACGCATAATTTAGCTGGTGCTTCGAGGTGACAGATCCAGTTTCAGTTGTTATTTGATATCAGTAAAAGAAAAGTTTAGGAAATGGAGGGAGTTCCGAGTATGAAGAGCCGGGGGACGTGCTGGGAGGCAGCGTTCACTTCACAGCAGTGTTGGAGGAGTCGTTTAAAGATGAGCATGTCCAGGATGTGACGATAAGATGAAGTGAATGATCCCACACGTTGCTCTGTGCCCGTTATCATTTAAGTATTTCTGTTAATGATACATATTATTCTTTTGTTTAAGCACTTTACGGGATCGTGAATTAAGCAAAGCGAGAAATCCGTAAACGTATTTTTAACAGAAAGTCACTTTGCATATGAGCAAGAAGTCTTTAACACAGACTTAATGTTACGTTTTTGATTCATTAAAGGTTCTGAAATACACAAAATCTCTTATTGAGACTTTTGCCATATGTTATATGCATCTACTTTTGCTTATGAAATGGGAGATGAAAAATTTCTGCCCAAAACTTAAAAATGTTAAATTTTTATAATAACAAGAGATTAAACATTTGGAAATTCTATTATAGGCTCTTAACACAAGCAAGGGCTGTATACTCCTTAACGAATAGGCTTCAAAACTACATCCCAGCCAGCTTTTATTGAATTTAACATGGCATCTTCCACACCAAAGATGCTTTTGCTGAGCCGGGTCTTGTAGTTAAGTTAGGTAAACTACTAAAAATTTTAATGAGCGAAAGAAGGAACAAAAAGAGAGGTCACGCACGCGGCTTTATTCCAAGCGAGAGGTTTCCGTACGTTTTTCCCTCAGAGCTCCAGTTTTCGTTCGCTTTCCCCCGTTTTTCCCCGCAGCATCGTCCAGTGCCCGGCGAAGGCCGGCCCGCAGGACCCCTCGCGGAGCTCCCAGCACTCCGCCTGCAGCTCGCCGCTCAGCTCCGCGTCCAGGTTTGGCGTCTGAGTGTTTGGACGGCCGCTGTGTGACCGCGGGTCCCTTGGGCGTGCATGCTTTCAGCCTCCTGGGTTGGTTTCGTGTCCCTGGCTGCAGCATGCAAATGCTTCCCCTTCTCACTGCCCAGGTAATGCGCGCATGACCCGGACTCCTGGCCGGGGAGCGTGCATTATCACAGCCTGCCTCCTGGGCGGGTCTTCACCTGCGCCCCCCCCCCTCCCCCCCCCCGTCCTCACTGTCCCGTAGTTGCGAGCAGCGTCAGGAAGCCTGCCGGAGCAAAGCCAGGTTCGTGTGCAAGGCCGACAGCTGCGGGAAGCGGCTGAAGAGCAAGGACGCCCTGAGGAGGCACCAGGAGAATGTCCACGCCGGTGAGACGTGGCCGCGGGGTCGTGGGGGGCTCCCCGCCCCAGGCGGCGGCATCTGTTTCCTTCTCACTCTGGGGGGCCAGGGGAGGGGGGGCGCGTTTCTCTCCACTGAAGCCCCACGTGTGATTTTACATAATAATTTAAATGCTTGGGCGTATGAAATTTCCCTGCCGGTAGCTATATTCTAAAACTATTAAGGGATGCCCTTCTGCCTTAATATTTTTACAGTAAGAGTCTATTTCTTAATGCTTATATTTCTCCTCTATTGGAGGAAATTACTGGCTACTTTTTGACCTAAGAATTGAGTGTTTGGATTAAGAAAGCAGATACTGATTGAATTCCTTTGAATGGCTGGATAGACAGGTAAACGCACAAAACGTGGCTGCCACTTCGACTTCATCTGCTTGGCACGCGGTAGACGTATTTTGGTTTAGGGGGCGAAGCCGTTGCACAGAGGCGAACAGATGGCTGTGTTCACGGAGGTGGCTTGTTATTTCCTCAGAGTCTTTTCCTTCAAGGAGGTGGGGTTCCCGGAGCTCCCCACCCCCTCCCGTTAACAACACCCTCCTCACGTGCTTCCTGTGCCCTCGGCTTCTGGGGAATGGGTGGAACTGTGTCTTTCTGGATTGAGAAAAGCGGATTTACTTTCTCCCATCTCGTTTATTCTCACATTCAGGAGGAAAAGATAATTGATGCTCAGCTTCTGTATTCCACGTTTGACCATTGTCCCCAAAGTGCCTACTTCCATGCTGATGTGACAGCAGCCAGTATGAGCGTGACCGCTGGTCCCACTTCAGGCAGCGGGTTCGGGCTGCCCGTTAAGCGTGACAGCTCTGGGTGTGGAAGGCGTGGCCCCGTGAAACGCACCTTCAGCCTGGTCCTGACCCTCAGACTCGACCGTGTTCTGACTTCTCCCTTTCCTTTTGGAGAACGTTTGGCCAATTTAGGGAAGGTGGCATCTTTCTGCATTAATTGTACGTGGGCCTGCCCTGTGCTGGCCAAGATCAGGCGTAACTTCTTGACAGACCTGTCTTCATCGTCTCTTTTTTAAGCTGTCGTGTCTAAAGCGCCGTCCTTCATTTTCTTCGTCTTTGTCTGCAGTGTCTTGTAGGAGATCTTTCGTGTCGTTTTTAAAGTTGACTTTGCTGCACTAAGTGAGAAACCAGATGCTCGCTGAAGCTGTCTCTGGAAACCTGTGTTCTCGCTCATTGGGTTTGTGGACATCAGGCTGTGCTCTGAGCATCGAGAAGCACCGAGGCTTCTTGTAGTTGGCCGTGGATATTCGTAATATTACTCATTCTGGAAACTCCTGGTGATTTTTTAGGAAATAATTTACAGAAGGAAGTTTTTTATTTTCCTACGTGGTGGATTATGTGACATGGGCGGCTTGCCACTTTCAGCCAGTCCCACACCCGTCGCTGGGGTTGGCACGCAATCTGTCTCTGTTCGTCACCGCCCTCTGGCTTCCCCCTTTCCTCGGGGACCTGCCCGGGCTTCGGGGGAGGGGACGGTCCGTGTTCAGAAGAGCGGGCTAGGCGGCGTTCACCGGCATGGCTGCGGAACCCTTCTCGAGGTATTCTGGGAAAGAGAAGGTCTCGCTTTCCCGCTGACGGCGACACATGCGCCCAGTTAGTGGTGTGTGACTCGACAGTGCCGAGGAGAGAGAAGCCGAAGTCTCAGCTGTGCGTCACATCTTCCCGTAGAAACTGAGTGGCGCGTGTCGGGTAGGCTTCCGAGCGGCTCCGGGGTGCCCTCGGCCCACGACGTGCGGGGATGCACGATGTCTGGGTGACTACGTTTTCAGCACAGTTGTGCCGTCTCTCAGCATCGCCTACCTTTCTGCGTAAGTTATGTGTTCCTGCAGGTTTTCGAGGGTTGAATCTGAAAGTCAAATATCAGATTGCCCTGAAGACGGAAAACTAAATTAGTATAACGTCTAGTTATAGGTTTGGAGGTGCTGTTGTCCTTGGACTTGGGGAAGCCAGTAGGTGGGGACCTTCACAGTTACACAGGACACAGAGCCAAGGGGCGGACTTCCTTAACCCACTTCCCATCTTTCTCATTTGCCTGGATTCTGTGGACGCTGACTCTGAGGTTTTGTATTTCTGGGAAGTCACATTTATGCGCATTCTTAGCAGGTGATCATCAACTCTCCCCGTATTTCCTCTCTGAGGAGCTAGGGCTCCAGTTCCAGGAAGAAGAACAGAAGATGAGAAAAGGAGAGAAACACCTAGAAACATTGAATCTGAAATGCTGTATCTCCTCTCAATATTCTCGTTTAAATCATGGTGGCGTTTTGTTTCTGTTTCAGGAGATCCTAAGAGAAAGCTCATATGTTCGGTGTGCAGTAAGAAGTGCTCTTCACCATCAAGCCTGCAGGAACATAGAAAGGTCAGTAAGGTAAAGGCTGAGCTGCTGTTAGTCATTTGTGGTGTCTGCCATGTAAATTTTGAGCTGATTTTTTTTATTGTAAAGAAAGGCCTTTGTCATTAATTTAAATACGAACGTACTCTAAAATGCAAGACTGATACAGAGAATGATAAACTCTTGCAAAAGAATGTTTTGTGTTATTGTTCACAGTTAGTGGAAATATTTATTCAAGGCAAAGTGTCCTGTCTACCTAAGTGCTTCACCTGCAACACCTCACCTGGTTTCGAGCTTGCTGTTTGCTCAGTGAGGAAACCATGTATTTTTGTGTATTTGTAATATGCTCTACCGTGGCATTTAACTATTAAAATGGATGCAGGTAATAGCTAAGTCTGGTGAAACAGAGATAAAGCTCCATTATTCTAAAGAACTAAATATAATGTGCACGTATGTCAGAGTGTTGATAGCAGAAACAAATTATTATATTGGGAGACAATAAACTTGGTATATTTTATAACAAGTATAAAACTTACTAAGTAATTATTTTAATGTGAAAAGTTAATATGAAGAGTAAATGTCAATTATTAACTCTCAAAACATTAGCAACTGGTTAATAGAATTTACAGTAGTATAGAATTGAAATAGAATTTAGATTTTCATTCCCATCATGGCAGAAACCAAAATAATTCATATTATATTACTACACCATTTCGACAGAGATGATATATAATACATAAATGATTATTTCCTACTTCCACATATTGTTTTTTCAGAGTATCTAGGAGCACGCAGTGTTTTCTTTTAATGATTTAATACCAAAGGTACTAGTGAAAGTCAAATTTCACTTTTGTCGTGTTTTGTCAAATGAGTTTTGTCCCTTTATTTGTATGTCGATGTCTTCCGAAGCAACTCGATAGGTCCTGGAATTCATGTCCTAGTCAGTCTAATAGCTCCAGCCATGCGCCGTGGGCTTAACCCACACCACGTGGAAGTTACGCTGCTGTGTGAAGGTGCCTGTGGTTGTCTCCTGACGTTGAGCGATTTCGGTCTTTAGGACTAGACTGAGAGTCAGGACAGCAGGTGTCTTCCCCTGTCACCAGCCCTCCATGTAATATTGGGCCTCTGTTTGTTTTCTCATTTATTTATTTTTCTTTTTAAAATTATTTTTTTATTTTTCAATTGCAGTTGGCATACAATATTGTATTTGTTTCAGGCGTACAACATAGTGATTAGACATTTATATAACTTGCCCTGATAAATCTAATACCCATCTGACACCAAACATGGTTATTACAATATTACTGACTATAGTTCCTATGCTGTACTTTACATCCCCAGGGCTGCTTTGTAACCACCAATTTGTAGTTCTTAATCCCTTCCTCTTTTCCACCCTCCCCCCAACTTCTAAATTGCTGATTCAATTATCTGCTTCATCTAACCTACTGTTGATTCCCTCTAATATAGTCTTTATTTTAGTTATTAGTCTTCATTTCTGACTTGTTTTTTTTTTTATGTTTTCTATCTCTATTTTTATGTTACCTGTCTCTTTATTGAAGTTTTCATTGAGATCATTAAGCGTCCTTATAACCTTGAACTCTGCATCTGGTAGATTGCTTTTCTCTATTTGGTTTAGTTCTTCCTCAGGAGCTTTGTTCTGTTCTTTCATTTCAGACATGTTTTTGGTCTTCCCACTTTGGCTGTCTTTCTGTGTTTGTTTCTATGTGTTAGGTAGAGCTGCTCTGTCTCCCAGTCTTAGTAGAGTGGCCTTATGTAGCAGGTGTCCTGTGGGACTCAGTGGCGTAGTCTCCCTGGTCACCTGAGCCGTGTGCTCCAGGTGTGTCCCTCACGTGGGTTGTGTGTGCCCTCCTGTTGCAGTTGGGCCTGTTTGCTGTCTGCACGTCAGTGGGAGGGACTGACCCCCAGGCTGACTGGTTGCGAGGACTTTCTGGTGCCTGCAGTGGAGGAGCCTTTGTGCAGGGGGTGACCCTGTGGAGCAGGCTTTGCTTTCGCAGGGCTCTGGTGCCTGCCCAGTCTGCCCTTTGGGTGTGTCATCCTTGGACGAGGTCCCAGATGGTGCTCTGGCTTGGTCCAAAACCGGCCACTGAGTGTGCAGGCCCTAGGGGCTCCTGGGAGGGGCCCCACCACTGGCCAAGTTCAGCTGCAGCTTGTGGCCCCCCTGGGGCCACCCGGCATGAGCCACCAAGCAATCCGCAGGTGGCTGCCTCCTGTGCTGGGTCTGGAAGTGCCTGGGAGAGGCTAAGCTGCCAACCAAGGCCAGCTGCCACTAGTGCTGGGCTTGGTGCTGCTCAGCAAGTGGCATGGGCACGCCGAGGCCAGACGCTGCCTGTTTGGGGTTTGTGAACATTTGAGAGATTTTAGGAAGGTCCAAAGTATGAGCCAAGACAGGTCATTTCTATGGAAAAGCCACTGGAAGTGGCTCGGGTGGGCCTGCAGGTTGGGTGCGGTAGGGTCTCAGAGAATCACTAGAGCAATACAACCCATGTCAGCGAGGTTGATGGAGACTCAGATATAGCAGCCGCCTGGGTCTGCACGCCGGGAGGTGGGAGGGCTCAACGAAGGCGTGATGGACTCTGCTAGCACTTCTCTCTGGGAGGAAGCCACCCCTCCCGTCTTGGCTGTGCAGCCAGACCACTCAGTTCCTCCCTGGGTGTCCCTGGCACCTTTCAAGCTGCCACCCCAGCCCTGGAGCTCAGAGAGAGTGAGTCTGTCAGCAGTAAGTCCATGCACAGGCCCTTGAAGTGGAGCATCTGGGACTCCAGCCTCCCTCCATTTCTCTCAGCCGCCATCCCCACTGTTTTTCACAGCTGGAAGTTGTGGGGACATTTCTTCCTGGCTCTAGCACCCTGGACTGGGGAGCCCAGTGTAGGGTGGGACCCCTCTCTCAGAAGGGACCTCTGTAGCTGAGATAGCCCTCCTGATTTTTAACTGCCACACGTGGGTGTGGGACTAGCTTGTTCTGCATCTCTGCCTCTCCTACCAGTCTCAAGGTGGCCTCTTCTGCATGTCCTCTGCTGTAGAACTTCTGTTCAGCTAGACTTCAGGTTATTCTCAATGATAGCTGTTCTGTAGTGTACTTGTAATGTTGATGTGGTTGTGAGAGGAGGCAAGCACAGTGTTTTCCTACCTCTCCATCTTGACCAGAAAGTTTGTTTTCTCATTTATTAAATGTGACATTGAACTGCCCAGTGCTTTTTTATTTCTTCTCTGTCATGCAACTCCTTTTTTGTTTGTTTGTTTCCAAGTAGTTATTTTATAAAATTGTTTAAAAATATGGGACGCGTCAAGAATTTTCATGTAATTCTTGTGTGGGGGCCATGCTAATCTTCTCCGTATAAATCCAGCTTTAGTATATGTGCTGTGGAAAGTATCCTCTTTTCCATTTATTTTCTTAGTAATAAATGAACTTTTTTTCTTGGTAGATCTAAATCCTACCTGGTGGTGGTGGAGTACAGCACCTAAGTTGTCTCTGCATAATATTAATAACTAATTTGCTCAATGCAGCAATTCCTCCCTTATAGCATAGCTCCTCTAAACTCGCCTTTCTCAAGCCATAGGAAGCTTTTACTAACGCCATCTAGTTGTGTATATCTAATGTCTAATAGAGTTTGGTTGCAGTATTTCATCTTGCCAGTAGATGGTGCTTTATGACGATGCCAGATTACATTATAGTCTAGCATAGAATCCTGCATTACTATGTACTGTCCTACATTCTAGTACCATATATTATGATACTTCTTGGAAATTATTTAATTTGGGGCTTCAAATTTAAGTTATTACCCTCCATATCAATTTATAAAGCTAGACATTTTACAAAATGTGCTTTACTTAGCATTAAGCGTAAGTAAATATCATTACCTATCATTTTCATTTTATTCTGATTGATTTATTAAACCTTTTTAGAAGTTTTGAAAATAGCTTCATCTTGGTTTTTCACTATAAATAAGATATTTGATGCAAAAATGCTTTCATGCCCAGTAAATGCTGTATCTTATAATTTAGAGAATATCCATCCAATTCAACCTTTAAATATTTCATGTTTCAGAAGCCATGAGAGTTAAGAAATGAACAAATATGAATACTATTCTGCAGTATTTTATTTAACAGTTGCCATTTTACATATGTGTTAATAATTTTAAAAATTATATACACTAATTAATTTTTGACATTAAAAATGAAAAAGTGAAATGAGTTTCATTTATGTATGTCTGAGAAGGCCTGTTATCTTTTTTAGAGTATCTTGTTATAAAAGTTATATATTAGGTATTACAGAAACATGGAGTTTAAGAATATAAACCTGTTCTTACTATCTTTAAATGAACATTACACGTCTCATCATTGCTCCTCAAGTGTAGGTATTGCACCGAAGCCACCGTGAGGGTCTTTGATGATTAGAAAGGCTGCCTTTAAATTGCCTCAGGCTGACAGTCTTTCTTCTGCCCTGCATGGTACTTGGCTTCTGAGTGCTTGTGCGGATCCCACGGGCTTCCCACGGGACGATGGGAGCTCAGGACTCCACATGTCCCCGATCAGCTGGGCAGGGGTGTGAGTCCCACGAGGGGAAGGACGTCTTTCTGCTTCTGCCCTGTTGTCTACCTTTCCCTTGCTTTTGGCGGCTGAGTTTACAGACTCACCAGGAGTCAGCTCTGACTCAGGCAGAAGGCAGCCCCTCACCCGCCATCAGGCTGGGCGTAGAACTGAGGCACAGACGGCTCGCCTGGGTGCCCTTGGCCTTGCGTCAGGTTCTGTTTCCCTGCCCTGTCCCCTCTTTCCGTGGCCACTTAGGTCAAGGGGCTATTTACCGGGAGACAGCCCTGTCTCCCCCTCGTCGCCCATCACACTGCTGTTCCAGGCCGGGCCTTCGCCTTGGCCTGTCACTGTGTAAGGGCCTGAGCTGTTTTCCTGTTCATCGTGAGTAGCCTCAGTGTCTTGGCTCCCCGCAGACGGCCTCTGCTGGTCTATGATTTAGTGTCGTTAGCTCTACGTTTAAGGAGGTCGAAGCAAAAAACAGGACTTCACCAAAATCAGTTCTAATTTTTATATTAGCCAGTTCTTTGCTAAAGTTATCCTCTCCTTATTCTGTTTTTTTGTTTGTTTGTTTATTTTTTTTCTTTTTGTTCCTATTGTGTTAGAGGTTTACTGTGAGCTGAGTGTTTTTTAGAATCACGTATCTTCTTTTATGGGATTTAATGTTTTGTTCTGTACTATGTACAGTTAAGTTTAAAATACTATTGAAGGGAATATTATTGCCTGCAGTTTACATATTTCCACTTCTATAAATTTACACATAACAGAAAATATGAATATATACTAGTGTAATTTTTTAGAGAGAGTATAGATTTAATATGTACTAAATAGGATAGTGGTATTACATATTTAAACTCTGCAGTCACATATTTTTAAGTATGTTTTTCACTAGGTAACTTATGTTTCTTGCAATTTCACTTTATATAGAATAGTATGAACAAATTAGGGCTGAATTATAATATATAGGGTACATAGTGCAATAACAACTTTCCACATGTTTATACTTTTACTTTGAGCTCTATCTGATTTATTTGCCTTTGACAGCTGATTTAACTGTCAATTTAACTTTTTGCAGATTCATGAGATATTCGATTGTCAAGAATGTATGAAGAAATTTATTTCCGCTAATCAGCTGAAACGTCACATGATCACCCACTCAGGTAAAATGCACTTTTTTTCATTGATATTCAAGTCACTACAAAAGATTCACTTTGTCATTTTCAGGAGCTCTCAGAGTAGTTATCAGGAGACCTGGCTATTAGTTTTAGTGTGGCCGTTAACTAGCTGTGTGATTTCGAATAAGTTACTTAACAGTATATTTATTAAAGAGCAAAAGTGTCCGGACTGAACGATTTAGAAGATCTTCAAAGCCAAATTTAAATGGTTACATGCTCCTCCTTGAGCCTCAGTTTCTGTATTCTTAATCTGTGAAGTCGGATACTGGTTCCTACCCTTCAAAACTGCTGTGAAGGTTAACTGAGCTCATTTATGTGCTTTTAGCTCAGGTGGGGTCCACAGTTACGGCACCTGCATTCTGGGTGCTGGTGCTGAGAAACGCTAGTGAGAAGTTTATAAATGCATGTTGAAAATGTAAGTTTTTAAAACCATAGTTTCATTTTGAGCAAGTTCGTACTATAGGTCTGTTATACAGATTTCAAAAGAAAACAGCTCTGAAAATAATTTCTGCTTTCTGCAGCCTCTCTTTCAGAGTTCAGCATGTCTGTAATTTGAGGCCATTGAAGTCAGAATGTTTTTGGATATCCATTTTGGTTGGTGATAGATAATAGATATTTTGGCTAATGAAAATAGGTCAAAACAGGCGGCCTGCAGATATGTTTTGCCTGAAACAGTATTTTTTTTTTCCTAGTTGTCAGCGTTACATGAATGTCGTATAAATATGGGTTTGACACAATGACTAAGTGTGTAGTTTCTGCAGTTAATTGGACGTCGGCCTGTGTGGGGTCCACTCGACCTAGCGGGAGGCAGGTCTGTCATTCACGTCCGTCTCTGTGGGGCCACTTGTGGCGTTCAGAGTTGCGACCCTGACATAAGCTCACACCTTTCGGTCCCTAAAGAACAAGCTCGCATTTCCTTCGTGACTAAGCCCACACACCTAACACAGACGGCGTGGGCAGTAGATTTTTTCAGTTGTTTCTGAATGTTTTAGTGGACTTATCCATAAGAAGTGATGTGAGGTAAGGCTGTCTCTCTGTGTATCGTTCACTTTATATAGACATGAGAATGTCTCCACTCATTTTTCACAGAGAAACGACCCTATAATTGTGAGATTTGCAATAAATCTTTCAAGAGGCTTGACCAAGTGGGCGCCCACAAAGTCATACACAGTGAAGACAAACCGTACAAATGCAAGCTCTGTGGAAAGGGCTTTGCCCACAGAAACGTGTACAAGAATCACAAGAAGGTAAAGGCTTATTAATATTGTCACTGTTTCCCCCTGCTGATTTGCTGACTTGGTTTCCAATTGTTTACCTCTTAAGGAAGTTTCTGTACCTCTGGGCAGGCCGTGCCGGGGATAATTAGAGAAGACCTCGCTCTGACTTTGACCCCTCCCTCAGGCCATGACCCCGTGGCCCTCTGTCTCCCAAGCTCTGTTAAAAGCGCCCTCCTCACAGGCCGAGTGCCACACTGTGTCTTCCAGCACTGTGCTGCTGCGATCCTTATTCTCTTCCTTCTTTCTGCAAAGGTTGACACTCCCGTTCATGTTCCATTTTGGAAGGTCTCTTCATTGTGGTGTTACTGCAGTTCACACTGCTGGATCTCCTGCCAGCTCCTCTGGACACTTGGGTGCCCCACCCCCACCCGGAGTTTTGTCCCGGATGCTGCGGCTGGACCACGTCTGTGTTCTCTGCGTCAACCGCATCCAAGACTTTTGCTGTCAACTCAACTGATGAATTCCAAGTGATTTATTCTTTTCAGTCTCAAGTTTGAGACCCACATTTATTACTAATCTGATACATAACTGCGCATCATTTTGTCCCAATGAATTTAGCAGGTCCCACAATGACCTTTCATTCTTTTTTGCCCCAGATAATCTGTCTTTTGGAGTTTCCTATTTCTGTTAATGACCAAACCACAGAATGACGCCTGCCTCTCTCTGTAGTCTGGGCTCCTTTTTGAAGCTGGGAACTAGTTCTTGACGATCCTGCCCTCTGCATCGCCGCCATTGCAGTCCCCGTCCTGCTGACGGCTCGTCTTCGTCACGTTGCTACCCGTCTGGCGAGGCTGCTGGCTTCTTGTCGCTTCCCGCTCCAGTCTCTCCTACCAGATAAACAGCCCCAAAACGCAACTCCAGTACCACTCTTGTGTCTAATATCATTAGCGGATTGTCGATGCGCATGTGAGTCGTGGTAAACACACCTCGCCCCGTCTGCAGACTCTCTGCCCCACGACCTCTACCCGCCCTTCCAGCTTTCTGGCCTTCCGTCCATTCTCTGTGTTGCCTCAAACAGCTGGACATCTGCCTTCATTCAGCGTGGCCTTCGTTCTTCCCCTTCCTCCTTTCTACCAAGACTCTCCTCAAGTCTTTTCTTAGTCTTTATTGGTTTCTGTTTGCATTTCCTACACGTTACTCTGGCTCTTGTGTTAGTTTTTATCTTACCTACTTTGTGTATGTAAAATGTTTGAGTCAAATTCATAAATTTTTTTCCAAAGAGATTCAGCATCTTAGAAACATATGTAAAAATGTACATGCGATGTGATAAATATTTGCTTATTAATTTTGGTTGATACATTTTAGCATGCTATTAAGTAATACATATATAGTATCTTTTAAAGTATCTTGTTGCTTGTTTTCTTACTTGGACTATTCCACTGGAATTATAGTTATTTCAAGATTCTTTGGGGCTTTTCAGAGACATCTCTTTTGAAATCATTTAAAAAGTTATGATATTGATTTCGGATTCAGTCTAAAATGGGGGAGGAAAAAGGCAAATTTACCAGAGAATGAACAGGGTGGATTGCTAGTGTCTCAAGCTGCCTCTGCCTGATTTCTTGCTGGCCACCCCTGTGTCTGACCCAAGCACCATGTGTTTGGGTCACGCTCATTGTCGCTGCGTAGGACTGCTCGGCCGTGAACTTACCTGGCTGGCTTCCTGCTCCATCCTTGGAACTCTCTCTTGCTTCTTTCTTTGAGGAAACTGATCCGCCCACGTTTACGAGTTTTTCGCAGTTTGGCTTAGGTTATATGCAACGTGGGAATTTGGCACAGGGTTTTTGCACCATCTCTCACACTTTTGGCCATAAATTCTATGAAAGTAATAATATTGTCTTGGGAAGGATAGAAATAGTGGTGCCCATAATTTCCAAAGTGGAAAGCGCATTCAATCCTTCTTCTTAGACAGATGTGCTGCTGACTGTGTTAAGAGCCCAGTGTGTGTTTGGTATGGCTACAGGAAAGGTCTGAAATGGTCTCCAAGGGTTCTGTGAAAAAAAGCAAATCAACTTGTTCTTCTGTCATTATTCATTAATGGCCAGTTAGGGATACGTAAGGAAAGCAGAAAAGAACCACTGAGAGTCAGACTGATCTTTAGCATGAACAGAGCTTGTTATTTTAGATAAATCAATTTCAGTTCTTTTTGTTTTTTGATTATGTAATTTAGGCATTTTTATTATACTGATTTGATTTATTTTTGGGTCAATTCTTTCAATGTTTAGATTCGCTTGAAATGGGAATACTATTTTTTATTGTGATTATGTCATATGTGAAATTTTAAAAGAGTGCTTTCTGTTTCTAAAACTTAATTCCTTGTTTCATCCCTTTGCCAATTATATAGGCTCAAAAGGTCAAAATTAGTTTTCCTTCTCCCTAATCCTTTCTGACAATTATTTGACCAGATTCGTAGTTCTTTTTAGGATCTAGCTAAAATAAAAATTGGGTATGCAGATCTGAGTAGACTTCGATGCTTTAAATCACAGTTGGATGGACGTTTTGAAACCACAGAGACAGAAAGGGCTCCGTTAGTCTCCGTCCTCCACTCGGTCTCCTGTGGGATCTAACGCAATGCCCAGCTGAGGTGAGGTGTGCCCCTGCTGCAGGCGGCAGGTCGAGATGGGCCGACCTGTCTTGGATTCCAGGGCTGGCAATGCTGGCTTGATGGCGGAAGCGAGTACAGAGGGCTTTTGTCCTGACGAAGTCATAAGCCAGCTCCTGAGGAACAGAGGTGTGTCTATTCAAATAAAGAACTCTTTTTCTTGACCCTTTACACGACCTTCTAGAGGCGAACTTTAGAGACCTACGAGGCACTGTAGTCACAGCCTGTCCTGGAATGGTCCCACTGGGCTTCCTGTGTCAACAGCTCGCCGGGTGACTTCTACACCCTGGGCTGTGGCCGCCTTGCGGGTCTGACGTCGATTTACGGGGTCGTGCACAGCCATTAAAAATAGGGCAGAAAGTGTAAGAATAAGGGCCATTTAGTGAAATAACACGTCTGTGTATATTTTGTGTGTGTGTGTATACACGTGTTGGATTTTGTTGTAAAACCTATTTCTTTGGTCGTGGTCCAACAATTTGAAA
Organism: Eidolon dupreanum; assembly: GCA_028627145.1. Lineage (NCBI taxonomy): Eukaryota > Metazoa > Chordata > Mammalia > Chiroptera > Pteropodidae > Eidolon > Eidolon dupreanum. The sequence continues at coordinate 1,771,498 of CM053512.1, read as the reverse complement.
GATACTGCAGAACAGACTTTGACCAGGCGAAATTTTATTAGACCTTAAAGAAAAGGACTAATCTTTCTCTAAATAAATCATGGATTAAGTTCTAAACCATAATATACGGCATGAGTTTTACAGAGTAAAAAAAAAAAAAAAAAAAGTCCTTGAAAATCTCTTAGGAAGGTGCCAATGTGGAGTCTAAAAGACAGTCACTCCATAATTCCATCACACACACTTTTTCCTTCAAATGTCATCAGCTTTCGCTTCTAGTACTGTGTGTGAAGCAGTAGGTGGTTCATTTAAGGTGCTGTGTTCAGAATCACTCATCTCTGTATTCTAGAAGCACATTCGCAGCGGTGAGATGCTCACTTTTCAGTGTGGCAGACGCTTTCTGAGCAGACAAATCCATGAAAAGATTATCCCCCCAAACAAGACTTACCGTTCTTAGTTACACAGCGGTTGCGACGTGAGAAAGGATTGCTTCTGAATCTGCATCTGCAGCGTCCATCCCAACGTCTGCCGTGCCGCGTCTTCATTCTTTCTTTCTTGACTTCGTGACCGAGTTAGTGATCGGGGATGCGCCGGCAAATCACCGCACTCCTTCTGCACCAGCCGAGTGGATTAGCCCGAGATAGCTAAGCACTTGTGTAAAACTTGTTCGAACACACTGCATTGTTCCGATATTCTGAACGCTTTCCTGGCTCTGAGACCAATGTTTGGCTGGTCGTTCACTGCCAGGTCAGAAATTCCCTCTCATTCTCTAATAGAGGAACCTCCCTCCCAGCTCTCTCCTGCCCCCCCACGCCCCATGCCGCCCACCCCCGAATACGAATTTCAGAGCCATCGGCAAAGACTGTACCTCCTGGCGTTTGTCTGAACCACGTGGCTGCTAGCTGCCCTTCAGAGCCTGTTGGCACGGGCCTGGCCCCCAACCCTCTCGCCCCTAAACCTTGCTCTCTGCCTTAGTGCTGCAGCCCCGAGCTCCGCTCCGAGCCCACCGGGGACGGAACTTCGCCTTCGCCCCCCTCTGTATGTCTCCCGCCCAGCCCAGGGTTTCAGAAGCCACTCCCGTGACCAGCCTGGTGGCGTGCGCACCCCTGGCCCTCACAGCCGCGAAGGGCGATGTCGGAAGAGAGGGAAGGGAGGTCTCTTTGTTTTTAATTTAATTACAGTTTTTTGGCTTTTTTTTTTTCTTTGCAGTAGACATGAGAATAAATCCTGAAAATCACACAGGAACACATGGCGATCAGTTATGCAACTGAGGTTACAAGAGTCCCTGTCACCGGCCGCTGTCTCCTTCCTGCCACAGTTCTAGTGCCCCCTCCCCCACCCCCGGGAATACTCTGGGCTTTCCCTGCTGCATTAAAAACTGGACACGTTATTTGTACAAATAATTTGGTTAATTATGACCACACCTACCCCCGCATTCAAAGGCCGGCCACCCCAGTACCCAGAGGGTCTTGTCATCCCCTGCAGTGCTGTTGGCGTCGTCGCTGTCACGAGGGGGTTGGAGCGTGGGGGTGAGAAATGAGCAGCTGAGGGCGGGGGTGGGGACTGGGGGAGGTGACCCCTGGCAAGGGAGCGTGAGAGGGAGTCCGACGTGTGGGAGCCAAGGGACGTTTTCCGTGGGAAATGCTGCAGCTTTCGAGGTGCCTCCTTCCTCTCCCCAGGAAAGTCTCCCGGGACTTCCGCCTCGCGCCCTGATTCTGCGTGAGAGGAGGTTCTTTTGGGTGGAGCTGGGAGAAAAATACAAGGTTTCACCCGCCCGACCCGGAGATAAGGCTATTTAGACGTGCGTGGTTGTGTGACTTGAGTGTCCTTCAGGAAGGAACGTCTTTGCTTTGACGTTGCGACTTGGAGACTTACATTCCATCTGAGACGTGCTTGTAGGTACTTGCTGTCCGTTTTTCTGTTGGACCATTGAGATGTTCTCTCACTTATTTCTAGGAGCTCTGTATATATTATGAATATTAATTCTGTGCTGTCTTAATTTCTAATATTTGCCCCATCTATCAATTTGCATCTTTTGAATAAAGAAGTTTTACATTTTGATGGTTTCAGATATGAGGTGAATTATGAGTTTTGTGGCTTCCAAGTCTTGGCTTCTGAGTTTTTCTTATTCCAAGATTCTGTAGGCATTCATCAATGTTTTCAAAAGTCACATTAGTTTCTTTTCTTTTTTTTTTTATTAGTATTTTAATCCATCAAGAATTTACTTTGGGGTATGGAATGAGATACCAATTCATAAAACCATGGCTATCACATTGTTGAATTTCTCTCATAGAAATCTATTTTTGGACTCTATTCTGTTCCATTTAATTTCTGTTCCTGTGCAATATCATACTCTTTTAATATTTGTAGTTCGTAGTATGTTTTAATATCTGTTGGCTAAGGCCTCCTTTGTAGTTTTACTCAAGTGTTTTACACGGTGTTTTAGGCAAATTAACGTTAGCAAATAGACTGTTTGCCTCTGCTTCCTTTATGTTCTCTTGAGATCAATATCATAAATTAAAAACATCCTTTCGTCACAAAAATTCTTCTTAAAAATACTTCATGTAAATACTTGATTTCATTCAGACATATTTTGTTCTTTCTCCCTTTTTTGGTAGAAAGAGCAGGAAACAAAAACGTAGATCCTTTTTCTCTAGAACCATTAAATCAATTCTCTAGTTTGATTATATTTCAGATTTTTTATATATTAAAACGTTTAGTTGTAACATGGAAATTTTAAATGATGTCTACCGTCTTAGTGAGTAGGCAATAGAAATTTGGAAGCTGAGTTAAAATAAATGGATAATTATTGCATTTTTGAAGAGAAGACATTCCTCTCTCTTCTGTAACAATCTGTATCATACTAGAAAATGCCACAAACCCGAAACAATGGAAATTAGAAACGTATGAATGAGAACTGTAAAATTATAATATGCTGAAATACAGTGTTTTCAGTAGAATATAAACTTTGAACCTGATGCCCTGTCGTGGACGTTTTATATTTAGGATAAGAAACTGATTCTAAACTTTCATCTTTTGACTTAGTTTACATCTGTATTATGTTGAAAAACAGATTAGTTTTTATGAAGTTTCATTGAGAATATGTCCTCTGGTGATGTTGACACTTAGATATTTGGGTGGTGGCTTACAAACAAACATCTCTCTTTTTTTCTCTCTCTTCTCCATCCATCCATTCATCCATCATCTATCCGTCTCTATCTATCATCTATCTACCGTGTATCTATCTTGCCTGACCAAATATTTAGAATCCTATTATCTGTTAATTTCTAGAGACTTATACTATAAGAAAACTATTTCCTATTCAAGAACTGGTATAAATTTTTAGAGAGTGTATTTTTTGATAGGAGTGGAATTATTCCATTGTTGTTTAGTTTTCTGTTTGTATTTTAAGAATCTGTACTTGTTTCTCTTTGGTGGGCACATAAAGTTCAATGCAGAATTACCAGTCGACTTAGCCATCTTGCCTAGCAAACAAATTATCTACCAGAGGAGCTGGCATAGTTATGATTTATGACATAAGTTGTCAAGGTTAAGATGCCTACTGTTATGCAGAAAGTGCTGCTTTCCAAATACTGTGATGTCTCTGCCATCTTCATGTATACGCACGTTCCCTGAGCCCTGATCAGGGTTGATCGAGGCTGTGGGATTTCGTGGCTGGCTGCGGGGTCACGGCTTCATGCTAATGGAGTCGAGGCTTTCAGGCAGTGAAAAGGTCAGGCTCGGCCACGCAGAGTGGACGTTCTCCACGGGCATCACCTGTGTGTCATCCTACTTCCTTCCCTCTGAGAAACGAACCACCTTCTCTCGTACTGAGCTTAAAGAAACTGGTTTCTTCAATCTCTCTCCGGTTGTCATCCATTTTCGTGAGAAGGAGGCCTTTTCAAGAAGCCAATTACAAAGCTCACAGTAAAAAAAGTTATTTCACAGACCCTGTAATCAGCCCGATGACACATTTTCTGTGGCTTTAGGTTTATTGTGTGACCCATTGTGACAATAATATGCTTACGATATATAGACTTTTGAGACATCCTTTTCTGAAAAAGAATAGTTCTAACCACATATCTCTGAGATAGTTTCTCTAAATATTTTTTTTAATCTCTGTGTATTTCTCCTGAATTTTATGAAAGCTTTCTTGCTTTGTACTTGACCCAAAGAAGAACACCATTTCCAGTAAATACTGTCACTCTGGAGCAATATATATTACTGACCGCCGAGGTTATCATTTTTCATTGTGAATGGCCCTGGTGAAAATTTTATTCTGCTCTAATGAAATTAATATTCAGTCTGTAGAGCTAGAAATGTGCTAACTTGGTAATTGCTATATAAAAATTATGCTGTCCACCTAAGGCAGCATTTTGAGACCTTTTATTAGGTGCTATAAGTAGCGTAACAAATTTTCTAACGCGTTTTCTACATCTGCAGCAGTGATCAGACTTGGGTAAGAAGACACATTCCGCCGTACGAGCTCATGGGAGAGTTCGTTTGTCATGTCAGCCGATGTTGGTGTCATCGGTGACTCGGCGTCTAAATGGCAGGACGCGCGGTAGCTCACAGATGATGCGATTCAGTGAACGGCTTGTCTTCCTCTAGAGAAGGAAAAAGGAAGGCCGAGTCCCCTTTAAAAGACCTTCATTTCCTCCGGTGCTCGTCACATCTGCCTTGGAGACAGTCCTGAGCCCACACGTGCCAGCTCGGATGAGAGGGGCTCTGAGGGTGTTGAGAACGACGGGGTGGGCGGGGCCTCGGCTGAGACGGTCACACGTCCTGCCGTTGCCGCCCGGCGGTGCCGCGGTCTCTGTGACAAAAGTGTCCACTCGCCGGGCTGCGCACTGGCCGCTGCCGCCGTCAGCCCGCGCCCCGGTGCCGGGCTCTGGTCTGCTGAGCCCGGCCGCGGGGCGCGACGCCGGCCGGTTCTTTCAGAGCGAAGCTGCTACGGCTTGTCCGTCCGCCCGCGCGCTCGCTCGTCCGTTTCCTCCTGGCCCTGCAGCCGCAGGAGGCGGGCGTCGGCGGGCGGGGTGCGGGGCCCGCGGGACGCCCTGAGCCGCGGTGTCTCTGGTCCGCAGACGCACTCGGAGGAGCGGCCGTTCCAGTGCGAGGCGTGCCGGGCGCTGTTCCGGACCCCCTTCTCCCTGCAGCGGCACCTGCTCACCCACAACAGTAAGTCCGGCGCGGGCGGCGGGTCGTCCAGGTCCGCTCGGGCCGCCGGGGTGCGGGCGGCCCACGAGCAGGCCGGCGGCGGTGCGGTCATCCGCCTTCCTCTCGCCTTCCTTCACCCCTGCTCATCTTCCCACCGTGAGATGGATCGTTTTACGAGACATTTTATTGCATGTCGCTTCTCCCCGTTATTTAAAGTTTGTGTATAAGAAAACATTTCCTGTGTTCGGTAAGGTATCTTCGAAATTTTTCTAAAAGCGGACATTTTGGTCCTGTCTCAATGCAACGATTGACATTCTAGGGTGCTGGAAAGGTGTTCTGTTTCAGTCCGAGAGGCAGTTATGGGGGTGCCCTCGCTGCAGACTCGCCGACGTGCGTGCACTTCGCAGCACGATTAATGTCCGGACCACGGGGACACACCGGGCTCCCTGCAACATGGCAGCGTTCGATGAGTTGCAAGGACCAGGGTGCACACCTCACCCGGGCTCCAGCTGAGTAGTGAGAGAACAGAGAAGGGCCCGACCCCGAGACACGGAGGGGCCCTCGGGCTGGGCGGCCAGGAGCGGCCCCCCTTCCCTGGCAGGGCCCCTCTTTGTCCTTCGGTTTAAGTCACGCACATCACACCGAAACCGGCCGCGTAGCCGTCACACCTAGGGCTCTCTTTAGAATACCGCGGCTGACCCCCGAAGGATGCCCCCATTTCAGAGAAGATGTCACTGCGGAGCTGAATTTTTTAAATTTTATTTATTAAATCTTTTTTTAGGTGAGGCAACCCTTGGTTGACTTCACAGAGTGCAAGGACCTTGTCAGCTTACAATCCCTTACTTTTTATTTTTTACACCCACAGCACCTGGTCTTCCTAGGTGGTCTCCCATCCAAGTACTAACCAGGCCTGACCCTGCTTAGCTTGAGCCGAATTTTAAAGTGAGTCTCTGCTCAGCTGTGGAAGTAACCAGTTACTGCACTGCTGCGTCTACAGTTAAAGTCGTATTTATATTTCTTGTTTTCAGTGGAGTTGTTTAGTGAGTAGAACATCCTCTGAACACAATGTTTCTGCTGCTGATTAAAATTTTAATATTTCTGAGGAAAGCAAAATAATCAGTCTCGATGATGGATTGTATAGATAAGATAGTACCCTAGAAGTAATTTTCTCTGGTTGAGTATCTCAGATACAAAATAATAAAGATATCACAGATTTTATGAACACCGAGTGGTAAGTTATAATGAAATTCTTCTTTGCCCGTAGAAAAGATAATGTTGCGATCTCTCGTCTTTCCTCAGTCACCTTACAACTCTGGAGAAGTTCTCGGCGTGATTTTCTGTTTTCCTTATAGAAACAGCTTTACACTTGAGGAATAGAGTTTTTTCACGTAGCAGCAGGAATTTCCATTCCACTCCACTATCATTTCATTAAAAAAAAAAAAAAATGCCATTAGGAGATGATGGACGTTAGAACAGGGATTTGGACAAGTGAGCCTCGTCTCATTCCTAACCTTGACTTTGAAACTTGGCCCGATGCTCAGGAAGTTTTTCTTTTGATAGAGGAAGTTTTGCCTTTGGTGACAGCGGGGGGTTTTCAGTGGGAGGGCTCTGACGCGTTCGGCGGCAGCCGACCGGTTCCCCTCCGGGCTCGGCTCGCGGGCCGCGGCTTTCTGCAGCTGCTCCGGGTCGCTGGCTCGGGAAACCACTCTGTAGTCGAGCGAGTAGGAGAGACTTAGGCCGAGGCCGGGGGGCTGGAAGGACGGAGAACCAGACGTCCCGAGCCACTCGCGTCTGCTGCCGTCCACCAAAGGGACCGTGGTAGACCTGGGGGGAGTTAGGAGGGCCCCAGGGGCCTCTCACTCTGCTCGATATGGTCCTTTTGTCACCAAAGAGTCTCCTTACCTCAGACCCTACCACTGCCCGAGAAACTGACTTTTAAGGGACGTTCGTGCCTCTAATTCAGGCTGAGGAGACTGAGCATGTGAGAAGGTTAAAGGTCGCCCCGTGGTCGCAAATACGGATCCAAAATTTGTTGTGAAAAATTCCCTTTTACGGTCCTGATAATTTGTTAGAGCTAGAAAGCCAACTTTTTTGGGGGGAAAGCAAGACTGAACCTGGAATGCACGGGGGGGAGTTGGCGGGACCCCGTTGGAGTGCATCTTATTTTCCTCTCACGTGACTTCTTCATCTCCTAAGGCGAGAGGACTTTCAAGTGTCATCACTGTGACTCCACCTTTAAAAGGAAGGACACCTTGAGCGTTCACGTCCAGGTGGTCCACGAGCGGCACAAGAAGTACAGGTGCGAGCTGTGTGGCAAAGCGTTCGTGACGCCCTCCGTGCTCAGGAGCCACAAGAAGGTGAGCGGAGGGCTGGGGGCGTGCGTGCCCGGCCGGGCCGAGCGCTGCGGCTGCGCCTGTCCCTGACCACGTGACGGCCACTGCCACCGGGCGCGCCTGTCCCTGACCACGCGACGGCCACTGCCACCGGGCGCGCCTGTCCCTGACCACGCGACGGCCACTGCCACCGGGCGCGCCTGTCCCTGACCACGCGACGGCCACTGCCACCGGGCGCGCCTGTCCCTGACCACGCGACGCTCACTGCCACCGGGCGCGTCTGTCCCTGACCATGCGACGCTCACTGCCACGTTAACTCACCAACGTGTGTGCTCACAAGGCGTGACTTATAGCCACTGTTCAGGAAATGTCTGTGTCCTTCATTTTTTTTTTTTTTCAGGAAAAAAAATACGTTTTTTACATGAAAACAAATGTAGAGTTCGGTTATGACTCCACACAGCCCTGACCTCTGCGGACAGATGCTCAAAGTACTAGCCAGTGGGAGCTTATCAGTTTTTATAGATTTTTTGGGCTAACATGGTTTTTTTTTTTTTTTTTTAATGGAATTTGAATGGTGTCTTAATAATTTTATTTTTCAAAGCTACTCAGATGTCGATCGACACGTGTAGCCGAACTCTTGCTGGACAGAACGGTCCTTCGTGTCCAATCCTTAGGACCCAGGAAGATCCCCAGCAGGCCCTTCCTGAGTTTTTGCTCCACTCAGCTCAAACGATGTTCCTGGTTTGGATATTATCCTTTTGGTTTTCTGTTAGTTACCTCAAGCAAATCCACAGGCTATTTGCATTTGTTAGATATGTCCATTTTAGGTGCATTTTTAAGATAGCAAAATTCTTACCGTAATAAAGCACAGTGAAAGGTTTTAATGCGGACTTTAGAAATGAGTGAGGCGAGGTGGTTTCCTGCTCCCCACATGGGCTGCTGAGCGGCATGAGACGGCAGTGCCACTTCCGGGTGCGTGTTTCGGGGGGCCTGGCCGCCACGTACCTGTTTGAAAAAGAGGGAATGGAGCAACCGTCTCTTCCTGCAGCTTTAAGGCCCAGTGATCACGCCACCGTCTTCCCCTCTCCAACCTCAAACTCTCTTTGCTCGAATTACCTTTTTTGCATGAATTTAAGGAATGTCCTTTGTGTTTTAATCACTGAGGGAGAAGCACCGTGAGCTTTCAGGAGAGACGCAGTCGGCATCCGCGGTCACGGGATGCAGATTTCTCATTTCGTCTCACACAGCAACACAGTTTTTTCAGTGGTCCGTCTCCGTGCTTTCTTATTCATTTTTAAGATTTTTAGTGTTATACCTTCAGTGTCTGTTAGAATCAGCTAAACAAATTCTGCGTCTAATAAGACATACGTTTTTTAATTAAAGCAAAGGCACATTTTAATTCTCTGCATTGATATAGCTTTCATGTCCTTTACCCACCACCGGCAGGTAAGTTAGGTCACATAAGTGAACAAGGAAATACTTACGTAGCAGCCAAAGAAATCATGTTATAAATACAATATAAAGATATTTATTGTAGTTGCCTGCTTGGAATAATCCAGTGTCGTGATAATAGATACCTAGAATTTCTAAACAACTTTACACTAATTAAGAGTTGCTGCGTTTGGCCCCTTCTGTCAGGGAATGAGAAGAATACAGGTCCGTGGTGTGTTAAAAAATATGTGACATGGACTTTAAGTGGAGCCACAGTGTGGCAATGGCTGTGGCTGGTGTGAAGAACGTGCAGCCGTTTTGTGTAAGAGCTTGTAGCAAAAGTGGAAGGTTCGGTGCCTGCCACGTGACGAAGCAAGGGGACATCTGTGGTGGAGAGTGGCCTGGGCCAGCGTGGCAGTTGATAGACAACAGTCCTCGAACCTGAGTATTATAGAAACCCCTTCCAAAGGCAAAGAACGTAAAGGACACTGATGTCGACTGATGTCTTTACTTTATAGCTCTTTAAAAAATTACAAATATGATAGTAACATCTAAATACAAGATTATGACTCAAATATGAAAACTTACAAATTAAATACCAATAAGGCTACAACACCAGTTACACTACGTTTAATAATCAAGTTAATACGGAACATTGAAAATGTACTGATCGGTGCTTTTTGGAGATTCCAGGTAGTGAGGTGATTACCCCTACTTTTTCCCCTCTAGCCCAGCCAATGTAGCTTTCTCTTCTGGAAAAGTGTCATAAAAAAAAAATCTCCTATTCTTTGCCAGTTATTTGCATAAAAACAGATGCAAACACAGGCCCTGGGAACTCTGTTTGGTGATGTCTATCTACTCAGATGACCCCACAGCTTTGCTTGACTTTAAATCATCATTGAAATTAGAAAATTCTAAAACCAGTTTCCTGGAGAATGCGAGACACCTGAAGTAACCGTCTTTTTCTCCTTTCTTTTCCGCTTTTCCTGAGTTTGAAAACAGGGGGGCTCGAAAGGGCTCTGACCCTCGTTCGTTCTGGAATGACCTGCTTGGGTGTGAGACAAGTCTGTGACGCTCTCTGGAGAGGGCGTTGGGTTTTCTTTGAACTCTCTGACATTTGATCAAAAATCACTTTAAAAAAATCCTTGCACTGTAAAAGTTTCAGGCGTGTAGCATTATAATTTGACATTGTGCATTTACGAAGTGGTCACCACAAGTCTGGTTACCATGCATCACCATACAGGTCACCCCTTCACCCACTTCGTCCACCCAAGCCCCTGGTCACCACCACCCTGTTCTCTGTATCTCTTATGAGCTTGTTTTATTTATTTCGTTCTTGCTTTATTTGTTCATTTGTTTTTCAGATTCCACGTGAGTGAGATTTTATGGTATTTGTTGTTCTGACTTATTTCACTCAGCCTAAGTCCCTCAAGGTCCATCCATGTTGTCACAAAATGGCAAGATTTTATTTTTTTGTGGCTGAGTAGTATTCCATTGTACATATCAGCACTTCTTCATCTGTTCCTCTGTCGATGGATATTTAAGTTTTTCCTTACCTTTGCTATTGTAAATAATAGCGACACAAGAGCTTTAGTTTGTGTCATTCTATTTTTAACTTTTTGAGGAGCCTCCGCACCCATTCCCATGGTGGGTACCCCAGGTTACATCCCACCGATGGCACACGTGGGCTCCGTCTTCCACATTCTCGCCAGCACGTGTGATTTCACATCTGACAACAGCCATCCTAATGGGGGTGAGGCGTCAAAGCTTGCTTTCAGTGACACTCACTTATCTTTCCTTCTGTCGTTTTTTTTTTTTTTTATTATTATTTTTATGCCCAGGTAAAAGATATGTTCAGGGCAGGAACGTTCTTTCAGATGGACTGCTCAGTTAGTAGCTTCTGATACTGAAGGTCAAATCGGATTTCTATTCCTCTTTGCAGCAAAATTAGCCCAGTCAGACCATCATAGTACAAGTAGCAGATTACTTTATTAAGGTTAATTCTGTCCTCAAGAGTTAAATGCACCCAGAGAATGTGAAAGTGCTTCTAAGGAAGTGTGTCTTGGCAGCTGTCACCCTGTTCTGATTATGTGGTTTTGCTAGCGTGTACTGGTTTTGTATCATTTAATCGTTTTGAGATGGGGGCTTTATAAAGGCTTAAAAAGTAAACTGCAGGATTATTTTCAAATTAACACAATGTACAATTCTAAGGTTTTTTTTTTTTAAACCAGTGGGAATACCCAGGATAAATGGTTTAAAATCTCTCTGTGATATTAAATCATTTTAAGGCAACATAATCCTGGAAGAAAGGATGTGGTCAGAGGCACTTAGTCACGCTTACCTAACTCTCGCTATGTCTCCTCGACCCCCTCCCCCCACCAGACGCACACGGGAGAGAAGGAGAAAACCTGCCCATACTGTGGCCAGAGGTTCGCCAGCAGCGGGACGCTGAGGGTACACATCCGCAGCCACACAGGTAGGCGGCCATGCAGGTGGGTGGACATGCAGGTGGGCGACCACACAGGTAGGCGGCCACGCAGGTGGGTGGACATGCAGGTGGGCGACCACACAGGTAGGCGGCCACGCAGGTGGGTGGCCATGCAGGTGGGCGAACATGCAGGTGGGCGACTACACAGGTATCTGGGCCACACAGGTAGGCGGCCACGCAGGTGGGTGGACATGCAGGTGGGCGACCACACAGGTAGGCGGCCACGCGGGTGGGTGGACATGCAGGTGGGCGACCACACAGGTAGGCGGCCACACAGGTGGGTGGACATTAGGTGGGCGGCCACACAGGTGGGCAGCCATGCAGGTGGGTAGCCATGCAGATGGGCGACCACACAGGTATCTGGGCCACACAGGTGGGCAGCCATACAGGTGGGCAGCCATGCAGGTGGGTAGCCATGCAGGTGGGCAACCACACAGGTATCTGGGCCACACAGGTGGGCAGCCACACTGGTGTGTGGCCATGCAGGTGGGCAGCCACGAACGGCGGCGAAACCAGCTTGGGGGAGTCGGGTGCTCCCAAGGAGACCCTGGCACCACAGAGCACCTCCCAGATTCAGGATTCATCTTGGCTCTTTTCTGTGGAGTTTTACAAAATCCAATTTCTTATAGACACATTTTGAATGTGTCAGCTCTCTCCAACTAAGTCGAGTATCTAAAGCGGGAAGGGTCTGGGGAGTGTTTGGAGGGGACGGAGCTGTGACTTCCTTGGGTCTGGGGATTGTTTGGAGGGGACAGAGCTGTGACTTCCTTCACACGCGCGTCTAACGGACGCATGCGGGCCGGCACCTTCGCTTTGGTAGAAGGCTGGGGCGACTCTTGCACGTGCCTAGCGGAAAACTGAAAAAGCGGCAGTTTTTGTAAAGGCGCCGTCCTCTGGAACCTAAAGCCGTCCTGATGGACTTCTGTTCCGTTCCCCTGAACCCGTCGGTCCCCGTGTGCGATGTGCACACGCGTCGGCGGCACCCACGCGCGGTGAGGTTCTGTGGCGGTCACGCCGTCTGCCCAGCGACTTCCCGTGACGTCGGAGGAGTCGGCTTCGTTTCCTTTTCGTAGTCCTCAAACTGCCCACCGCTGTTTCGGGGAGCGAATTCTCGTTTTTAGCATCGGCTGACAGACACGAGGTTTCCTGAAGAGGAGCCGCGACACCGGCCGGCGCCCCCTCCCCCGTCTGCCCCTCGGTGCCCCTCGACCCCTCCCGCCTCCTTGCCACGACGCAGCTTGTGCGGCTTTCTCAGATCGCTTCTGTCACTGGCTCGGGACTAATGGTCACGAGACAGTGACGACTTAGCTGCTGGACCACTGCCGCCTGTCGGTCAGTTCTGGGAGGAATCTTAGTGTTCCTGTCTCCGCTGACATTTTTTGTTAATAGTGTTCAAAGAAAACATGTTAAACATTCCTCAGGCTCCTTCGCGTTTTGATCGGTTTTCTCCTTTACTGCCTCGCGGAACCGCTCAGTTGTATCCTTGCTTCCTCTTTCTTCCCTGTCCCCTCTCTCTTCATCCTGTGTCCCTGTCCCCACTCTTCTGTCCTGCTAGGCTGAAGTCTGACAAAACTTTGGTTTTTCCATTAACTTTGAAAATATCATTTTTCATACACTTGGCATCCACTCATTCTTCATAATTAGGTGATTAAAGGCACTGCACGCAAGTGTGCGTAACACATCTGCATGTTTTATTAGGTTATTAGAATACAGTATTCTTGACTTTCAGAATAGGAAGGAATTTCAGAAAGTTTCTCGTTCAAGCCTCTTACTTGAGCTAACGCCCAGCAAAACACGATGCTTTGCTGAGGTTCCAACTTGTGTGCGGTTCGTCTACAATGAAAGTGAGGCTTCAACTGTTCCCAGTGCTGGTATTTTTATTTCTCATTCTTTCACGTACCTCCCAACCCTTACCATTGCTCTTGAACTTGCCACGGAATTGCGTGCATTCCTTCCATAACATTCGACAGTATTATCTTGTTGATACAGCAGCCGATCGAGGGGAATAACCCCGACTTGGGAGCTCGTGGGGCTGTGGTGTGCTCCTTCCGGTCTCACCGAGGATGTCACCCCTCATGTGAGGACCCGCCTAGCCCCAAGCTCACCGTCCGTAGCACCTGTCACTGAACGCCTGGCTCATACGTAGCACGTGGATCCTGAAGGCAGCTTACAGGCTTTGTGACTCCACTTTATTGATTCCTCCCTGTGTGAGCTTTGGTAAATGGCTTAATCTCTTTGAAGCTCAGTTTCCCCGTCTGAAAACCAGGGGTGACGATAGAGAGCCCCAGCTTCCTGGCGGCGTGTCCGGGAACGCATGGGGGTGATGCACAAGCTGCGGCCGCCGCGGCTGCCGCGTCGCCTGCCCGCGTCGCCGTTTTGTTTCTGTGGGTCCTGCCTGTGTTTGAGCACGGGCACACGAGCCCCGGGACGTACCGTCTGACCTCCTTCCCCAGTGTCATCGTCATCGTCTCTTGTGACAACCTTTAGCAGCAGCGGGTAGACGATGCGTAAGTAAAACATCGGTGGGGATCCGCCCCCGCGCGGCTGGTTTGGGGTGAGTGAGGGTGCACGCTGTCACCGTCAGGGACGCCGAGCGCACGTCTGTGCCTGGCGGGCAGCTCTGCAGCTCCTCATCCGGTTCCCCACGCTGGGTGACGGAGATGGCATTCTGCGGGCAGCTGAAGAGCAGCGTGTGTTCTCCCCCTGGTTTACAGCGTCTCCGGGTCGGAGAGAGCTGGGGTTAATTCCACGAGGGAATCCGCGGGCTGTGACGTGAATTCCATCAGTCGTTCCTAAATTATGAAAGAAATTCTAGGAATTGCTTTTGGGGTTTTAAAGCCCGGGGCCAGAAGGTTAATTACCTGCCTACAGCTCCAACCATCCGTCCGTGTTAACAGACACCGGCTGTGTAGACCCTTCTGCTCTCGGCTTGCATGCACACTGTTATTCGAATGTAGTAATAAATCACTGTCCTAGGAAACTTTTAGCGTTTTTCATAAATGACCTGGATCAGCTTAGAAAATGAAGGATCGGGATATTATAATTTGACTATACCTGGATTTTCTTTCTTGTCGTTCTTCTCTGATTGTCTGTTTTCTCTAACACTTTTTCTAAAGGAATTTATTCATTTTAGAAAATTTGTTCACAGTATAAAAAAGTTATAATTATAAATAACTATAGGGCAATATGACAGTTATTAACACACAAAAGTATAAAATTAAAGTAATTGTAGACATAAATGAAAATATACAGCATGTTTTTTCACAATTTTGTAAGACTTAGATAACCTTCATATGATGAAAGGGAACTTATTTTGCTGTATTTATTTCCTAAGTGGTTAATTACTAACACTAGGCCACATCGGAGGTTCTCTTACCTGAGGTAATCTCAGCTTTGACAGAGTAGTTGAGAGTCAGATGTGCATAGAAATACGTGATTTCATCAGCGTCACACTTGAGGACCTCAGATTTTCCCTAAGATGTCTTATTCATAAGTAAAGTCTGAAATGATTATTTTTCCTCTGTGTTATTTTGACGCTTCAAATAATTTCTGGTCACGGAGCATATCAGAGGAATGTCCTCAGCTGCTCCGGTTGATTTTGGGTTTGACAAACACATATAACAACTCAGGAGAGACAGACGTTCGTTTTGACTTTCATTGGTAGTGTGATTATCTTGCTTTTCTTTCATCAAAAATATCACAGACCCTAATTTTTTTAATGCAAAAATTATAGTGCTTCTGTGAAAGTGTGTCGTAGGCTGAGCTATGAGGGACGGGGGGCAGAGTAAGGGAGTGACATGGTCTTGGAATATTGCGTTATGAGCCATCACCAAATGGATCGATAAGATAGTCACTAGACCCTAATAAGGTGGATAATTTAAAATATACCATTGTTCGGGTAACTCTTTTTACCATTCATTTTTAAAAAATATATTGGGGCCCTCAAACATGGAAGTGGCCTCAGCAACAGGTTTCGTAACTGTATTTAAACAGCTTCAGTATCTGTTGGTCAGTTGTTAGGTAATTCACTCACAGCTTCCTCTGTTAACCCTGGAACAGCCCGCTTTCCATTGGTGTAGGAAAACCGAGGAGTTTTGCTTTTGTCCGGTGCGTGCTTTTCCTGCCTGTGTTGTTTTTCTGCAGCTCTGAATTGTGCTTCGGGCTGAGCAAGGTTTGTAGCTCCTTGCGTGTTGGGGGTCTTGCTGCTCGGGGTTCCATGCCCTGAGTCTTCCTGGCCGGCTGTACTCACGGGGACCCCCCTGGGGCTGGCACCCGGGTTTCACTGCCTCAGCACAAGCCGTGCTCGGAGGCCCTGGGTCAGAGCAGGCTTCTGGCAGGAACTCCTGAAAACAAGGCAGTGCTGGGTGGGGGTGCGGATGTTCCCAGCAAAGCCAAGCCCGTCACCGCCGGACCTGCCCGACTGTGAAGTGTCCCCGCATAGCCGCGGGTCTGGGTCTCTTCCTCGGTCAGAACCTGTCAACTCTGCCGGCATCCGGTTGTCTCAGTGTTTCCTCTGGCTGTGTGACAGTGCCCGAGGCTTCCGGCAGCACCCGCATCAGGGACCTCACGTGGGTGTCCTGCCCACTTCAGGAGCATCTCGGGCGACGGGCGTCATTGGTACACCTGGTTGGCCAAGGCCAGACTGTCCTGTGTTGAGAATCTCTTACTTTCTCTCCCTAGATAATGACATTTTTAAGTTATTCACTAACTCTTGTGCTTCTCCGTTCTGCACCTTATCCTGTGATCCGTCTGCATCAGGAGAACTCTGTTTCTGTTTTGCCTTTAGCCCGTAAACAGGTGTGGCTCTTTATTCTTTGAGGTGAGGAAGATGAGCACGTGGATCTCTAGTGCCTGCTCCCCAGGGAGCTGCACCCCATTTGGCATGGCTTCAGAATGAGGGGGGTCCTGTAGCTGTAAGGCTGGGGAAGAGTCCGCATCTTTAACTTTTTTATAGCTCTCTCCATAAACCATGCAAAAAAAATAATAAAAATAAGACTCGATTTGTTTTGACTTGTGCATTAAAAGTATTTGGAGACATAAAGATCTTGTTCAGTCACTTCTGATTTTTATATTTTATGGCCCACTTCCTTACAATAGTAAACTCTGGAAGCTTTTTAAAGTAGGGTATCTCCCTAAATATTCCAGGAGTAAACGTCAAGTTCAGATTTCTGTTCTCTTTCTTTCAAAGATGGTGTCGCCAGTTTTAACTTCTTCAGGTAGAATGAGATTGCGCAGGGTTGATTCTTGGGAACTTTCTCAGAGTGTGGGGGGCGGTGAGGTCGGCGGGGTCACAGCGTTCTTTGTGCTTCATGAAGAAAAGGGCATCTCAGTTCATAGAGAGGTGCCAAGAATGAGCTGGAGGCACCCCACTCACCCGTGGGGCATCTCGCATCCCTCTGCGGTCTACTGCTAACCTGTTATGTGCCCTGGAAGTTGAGGGTGTTGGAACGATAGAATCAGGAAGCAATTGGGTGGTGCACAATTATATATATATATTTTTTATAATTTTATTTACAGTGAGTCATTTGATGTTTGTAACAATTTCCTTAGACCACAAAAGCAAAGTAAGCCAGTTCCATGATAATTTTGGAAAACAAATATAAAGTTCTTCCAAAGAATTCCCATATAATATGTCTATTTCAAAGTTCGACCACTTGGAACAAGCTGAGAGTGTTTTTCTTGAAACGTATACCATTGAGGTTTGCTTTTCCGTTTGGAATTTGCCATCTCTAAAACAGATTTTTTTTTTTTTAGAAAACTCAAAGTAAAAAGTAAAATGATAACTCCCAAATCTTTAAACATAATTTCATTTAATTATTTAAACATTATTTAATTTGGATTTATTGAGAGTAAGAGTTTGACTTTATTTCATTTTGAATTACATCTTCTGTGTTTACATCTTTTCATCTTTCCAGGGAATTATGAGAGTTCTCTGAAATCTACATAGCTTTTAAATATATGCTGTCCGACAAAATGAAAGTTAAAATTATTAAAATGATTTCTGAAAACAATCCATTTTAATCAAAATCTCCTAAAATGTGTGCATTACATATTAAGCTTTCTTGCTTGTTTAAAAAAGCAAAGCATAGGGCTCATTTGCTGTATACTTTTCTTTTTGAATTGTGATAAAATGTATGAAAGTACATACAACATAACAGTTATTTGAACCATTTGAACACTTTTCAATCTTCAGGATCGATCGTAGTCATTATTACTAGATCTGTTGCATTTGATATGTTTAGTAGCATGAAATAAAATTTGATCTCTGAGCCCTCTGACGAAGTGGTCAGTTCATTCTCTTAAAATTAAATCCATGGCCTAATTAGAGAATACCAAGGTTTTCCGGACCTTCCTTCATCAGTGGCGTGTCATGCAAACACAGATCTGCGGAAAGGAGGCGTGTCCAGCCGTGGACACCGAGGTGCTTGTATAGCGGCGGACGGGTGGGCGGTCAGCGGTTAGTGACGCCCAGCGCCTGCTCGTGAACGTGCGTGCAGCTGTTACACTCTCGGCCACTTAGGGGCTTCCTCAGGGACTGCGCGCTCGTCCTTTGGCGAGGGCCAAGTCCTCCTGATGTCTTTTATTAACATGACCCTGCACGAAATAATGGTGACGCCAACAGATGATGATTCTAGTGGCGTGCATTCGACCAGAACCTGGTTTTCTCCTGGTGTCTGGAGCCATGCGCGCCCACGCTTGGCCATTGTCAGTGGTGCATTTTCTTTGCTAAAGACTCAAGGTGACTTGTTCGGGGGCCGGTTTAGACTCTGGCAAGGCGTTCCAGGTGGCAGCCAGATGTCCCCTTTCATTGCCACGGGCTGCCGCTGGGGCCTCTTCTGGACATCCTCCCACCAGCAGCCCCATCAACATGGCACGGGGTTCTGAACTGCTTCCACCCCAGGTCTGCCAGCAGAGAGAATTTGGAGGCGCTTATTTCAAGCACAGAAAGACGAACTCATTCTAACTCAAAGACGACGAGTCGCAGGAAGTGTGCTTGGATGACATTACACTGGGGACGGGGAGCTGTGTCGGTCCGGTCCTCCGGCCTTTTGCTAATGCCCTTGGCTAGGTCCGGCTCCCGCTGCCCTTCTGGACAGTTAAACCCACCTCTGGGATTTGTTTTCTTCATCTAACTTATCAGTGCCTGATATTATCGTGTGTTTTCTCTTTAACTTTTTCTTGTCTTTCTCATTCCACGAGTGAAACAGAAGAGACAGTAATTTTGTGACTCTCTTTGACACTCTGTTCCCACAGCCCAGGTCAGTAACTGGAAGGCGGTAGATGCCCAGAAAATATCTGGTTAACGAATGCACAAACTAGTGTTCGTTCCTTCGCGGGGATCCACTTTCCGGCGCCTTTATAATCACCCGGAAATCAACCCGTTACAAAAGTTGCCCTTTTCATGTTTCTGTTTGTTCCTGGGTGCGTCTGAAGAAGACACAAGTGGGTTTTAATGTTACTTAGTGTCGGAACATAATTATAAGAAAGAATCGATTTTCCGCAGTCGGGTGGAAAGTGTTTCTGCTGCTCTGTCCACGTCGCTACTGTTCGCGCTCCTCCGCTCACGCAGCCTGGCTACCGGCAGCGAATCTCGGTGCGGCTGTGACATTGGCCAGTGTCACAGTCCCTTCTCGGTGTCAGGGGCGATCACCTAGATGTGGCTTTCCAGGTGCAGCTGCATATCACGTCGGGGTTTACGTTCATGTGGGACCCGCCATGAGACGTAACGCTCTGACCACCCCCGCTCCTTCCCCGCGGGAACTGGGAGGGACGCCCCCGTCACCCCGTCGGAGGGGCCTGGTCAGCATTCGCCGTCTCTGCAAGAAGCGAGTGTCTGTCGGTGACATCAGGAAGTCCACCCTAACTCACACGACTGGCGAGCTGTGTCCTCGGCGTACGCGATGGCATAGAGCCAGGGGCTGCGGGCTGAATTCTGATCCCTCCTTTCGGTGGCCGACACCCTGAGCAAGCTGCGTGGCTTTTCTGCGCCGTTCTTTCTTTTGTAAACCAGGACCCCGAACGCCTGTCGCCGCAGGGACTGAGCCTGCTGCCGTGGGCTGGGCACGGGGACGGCAGCGCGGTGGCTGGCAGCGGGTGCTCCAGATGCTTCAGCTCTTGTCTTGTCCACTTAGGGAGGTTTTTAGCTCCATTTTATTAGCCAGTTTTCAGCTTAATGCTCACGCTAGTCAGAATTTGGACAGTGTGATTGAAGACAGTGCCTCAGTCTACCTGTGATGTTACCAAATGCGGTTTTGGGGTTTGCATCACATTGCACGTCAGGACCTGGGGACCGGGGGGCGGGGTTCAGGTGGGGGAGAAGTAAGATCGCGTTCCGAGGAGCTGGGGCTCAGGCTAAACATGCGGGTTGCGGCGGAGGGGGACACATTCGATCCGTAACAGGCAACCGTGTATTTTTATCGTCCTCATGGGGACTATTGTGAGAGAAAACACTATTAATACTTGTTCCAGGCTCAGCAGCATCAGCGGAGATGGCCCGAGGCACACCTGAGTATGTGGTCACTGGGGCTATGAGACAGGCATGGCTCACCTCATCTTTAGAGGTTTGGAGAGATCGAATAACTTCCCCGGAGCTACGGTGAGAAAGATGAGCAGTATTCAGACTCCAGGGGACACTCAGATTCTAAAAAAGGGAGAAAATGCTGTGTTTCCAAAAGAAGTTAACTTCGTCCTGTCTATAGAGAAAGTTTAGGCATTACGAAAGGAAACGACAACGGAGTGGATCACGTTAGGTTGAGTTAGCGTATAGCTGACCTGATGGATGGCTGCAGGTCTGTGCTTTGTTCGCTGGCCCTTCTTCCTCACCTGGAGCTGGGGAGCGGCCCACGCGCACAGCTCCGTGGACAGAGAGAGTAGCTGCGGGTGTCAAGCGACTTCAGGATTGCTAGATTTTTTTGAAATGACTTTTTGTAAGTGTAAACCGCTTTACGGTTCTTAGCACGCTTTATCCATAATCTAGCTTTGACTTCTTGGCTGACTTGATGGTTACTAGACGAGGAAGAAGGAAAGCGTTTTTAGCATTCTTCAGTCTCTGGCTTGGAACATCCACAAAATGCCTTTGCTTTTCGTACGTTATGAGGAAAGAAGGAACTGGCAGCTGCCTGCAGTTCTCCGGCGTGGAGTCGCCACCACGGTGGCCGCGTCCTGCCGTTCCCTCCGGCCCCTCCTGTCCCCTGCGTGCGTGCGGCTGAGGGTTAACTGGGGGGGGGGGGACTCCCCGAGCTACAGTTCCCGCCCCTGCTCCCTCGCGTGCTGCTGACACCGTCAGCACCCGTGCCGTTCACGCCGTTTCCGTTCCTGCCACCGCCGCCGAGGAGAACTCCGGAACTATCGGACAGGTGAAATGAGTACGAGTGAGAGACTGGACGTGGGGAGAAGCGAGTGAAGGGGGGAGTCTTCGGCGGCCCCTGCGTCTCTTCCTGGGCAGCTGGCTGAGCGTGGGGTAACGGGTCAGGACAGGAGACCCAGGCTGCGCTGGACCCGAGGGTGGAATTCACGAATCCGGAGCCGTGATGCTGAGTCTGACTGTGACAGACGCCTGGTGGACACGTGGGCGTCTCGAGACCGGGGCTCGGCAGAGAGATCTGGAATTCAGATGAACACGTCTCATCACCTTATGGTGAAAATAAGATGATGTTTTCATAGTCGCTCCGGTATATTGGCTGCTAAGCCTTTTTTGCTTCCGGCTGTGAAAAGTCACCCCTTCCTGAGCTGGTGCGTGGAACGGGGTGGGGGTCCAGGCCCACCTACCTGCCCCGGGGGCTGAGTTCGTCTCAGGGAGGGCGGGGACGGTCTGGCCAGCTCGCAGACGCTCCCGTCCGGCGGTGCTGCCATGGCTGTTTTCAGTTTTGGGGTACAGGTTGGTTGGGTGGTTTTTGTGGGTGGTCGTCACCTTCTCCTAGGTTGGTTTTTGTGGGTGGTCGTCACCCTCTCCCAGGTTGTTTTTTGTGGGTGGTCATCACCCTCTCCCAGTGCCCAGTTCCGTGCGAGCGTCCTGTGTGCCCGTTCTGGGGGAGGGGCTGGGGAAGCCCCCTGTGGCCCCCACGAGATGTCACCGCCAACGCGTGTGCGGAGGACGGAGCGAAGCCGCGGGCCCGGGGTCTCGCACCGGGGCTGGTCCTGTTGTCCCCGGAAGCTGCGGGGAGGGGTCCGGGTGGGACCTGACAAAAAGGGACCGTTGGACGGAGCCACAGGCCCCTGCTGGACCTGCCCGCGGCCGGTCACCGGAGTCGTGACCCGCGGAAGGGGCCGGAACCCGCTGGGACGGGAGGGGGCTGGGGGCGGGCCTGGGGCCGGCGGGGAGGCCACCGAGGTTCGGTCTTTGCTGAGGGTGGCGGCTTCGCCGTGCGCGCCCTCGACGGCAGCCAGGTCCCGTGTGGGCCGCGTAGCACGTGGGCGAGCGAGAGCGTGAGTGTGCTGGCCGTCCCCTCGCCGGCCACGGGCAGGCTTTGGCCAGAGGCCGCGTCAAGGCTGGGGTTAAATTCCGTCACGTTCTTGTCATCGCACAGCGGAGCTTCTTTCCACCGTGGCGCGTGCGCTTGCTGGCCGTACGAGACGGCCTGTTTCCGAAACGACTTCTCGGTGGGAGGCGCTCGGTTTCGTCGGGAAGCGAGGTCACCTGCCACCTGGTGTAACCGCCGGTGGCTCCGCTGAACACGGGCCGATCCCGCGGAAGGCTTCTGGGGCGCGTCGCCCTGCGACGGAGCGGCGCGTCTTCTGGAGGACAGTGGGGGCCGCGCGGCGAGCAGGACGGGGACAGGGCGCGCCGAGCCACACAGAGCCTTCGAGCGGACGCGCAGAAGTGGGAGGTTTCGTTGGGGTCCAGGTGTGGAAAGGAACACGCAGCCCGCGGGTCACCGGCGTCCGCGCGCCGGGCTCAGTCCCCGTCTGCAGGAGGGGACGGGCCACCGCCGGGCGCGTGGGGGCGGGGGCAGGGCCTCGGCCGGCCCGCTTCTCTGACTGACGCCTTCCTCCACTCCGCAGGCGAGCGGCCGTATCACTGCCCCTACTGTGAGAAAGGCTTCAGCAAGAACGACGGGCTGAAGATGCACATCCGGACGCACACCCGGGTAGGCGCCCGCCCCGCCCTCCTGTCTGCTCCTCCGTCCGCCGCCCCCCGCCCCCGTCCTCACCCCCGCCCCCGTCCCGCTACGGAGACCCTGCCTACTTACACGTCTCAGCTTCGCGTGGGGCAGCAAAAGGATGCACCAAAGATATATGTCTACGTTTATGAGGGGACGCCATTTGGGTTATATAAGCTTTTCTTTTTTGAAAGACAAAATGGTAAAAGAAACAAAAAACCACACCCCCAAAGGGTCCCCATTCTTCAAACTGTGACTCAGGATTTGGGAATAACAGGAGTTATAAATGACAAGCTGCCGAGTGAACGGAGTGTAACATTTTATACTAAAAAACAAAAAGTTGCCGTCTTGCAGAGTGCTTGCCAGTGCTGGGAACGTCCTAGAATAGAGGCGAGTCTGTCAGCACCAGGCCGTTCACACCTATGAACGTGAACACGGGTATTTGCAAGAAAGAGGCTGAACGTGACGTGAGTTCCTGGGGGAGGCGCAGACCAGGAGGGCAGCTGGCCGCTGTCCAGGTGGGAGCCCGTCTGTTTCCCAGGGGGCCCTTTGCCCTCTGCCATGCTCACCTCCGCGGGCACCACGGCCCGCGCCTCGCAGACGGCTCTCCCAGACCCAGCCACGGGCCCCACGCGCTGTGAGGAGCGTGGGCGGCCACCCACACCAGCTCATTTCTCAGCCCACTGGCCGGTGTGGGGCACAGGGGATGCGCTACGCGGACTCCCCACGCGCACGCCGGGCGCCGTTCCGAGTGGCGCCTTGAGTTTGCTCCGTCCGCCTTTGCACTGCGCTGCCCATCACAGTCCCTTTGAAGTCTGGCCTCCGCGTGCTCACGGTCTGTGTGTCAATGACACGCTTCTTCAAGTTTTAAGAGCGACTCGAATTTAGGCCTCCTCTGGATTTTACTTTTGCCTTTGCTGCAAAATAAAACCTTTAGAGAAAACACATAATCATAACATCCTTTCCAGTATCCCAAAGCTCTGGCCCCCACTTCGGTTCTGTGGGCCGTAAGAGCCGCCCTCCGAGGTTCTGCTGGAAAAGGACTCTTCTGGCTTCCGTGGTGGAGGAGAGAGGGGACGTGTCCGCTCAGGAAAGCAGACCCATGATATCCTGCTCCCCTTACGTGCTCACTAGGAACTGAGGTACTTTCTAAATATAAAATTACGACAGAGGGCTAGACAAACGTCCCAGCTCAGAGGAATGCGACGTCAGCGTATGGATTCGGAATATTCATTCACAGTGAGCCTTATTCGGGAGGCGCCAGTGACGTGTCTCGAAGGTGCTGACATGCAAGTGAGGAGGTCCTGGTCCCTCTGTGTCCCCCGAAACTGGCTGTGTTGCAGAGTCTGGGCAAAAGGTCGCATGCCGCACCATCTCCCAGGCCCACTGGGGACATGGCACCCCCCAGGAGAGGCTGCAGGAAAAGAATAGGTTTGGGTTTTCCAAGCGTCTTATTTCTAATTCGACTAATTTGCTTTTTACTCTGTTTTCATATAAAGTTTATTAACGAGAACGATACGAGTAGTTAAAGCAGATACAGAGACCACCAGTTCCTAGCGGCTCCTAGTCCAGGCCCGTGCGTTGATGCATTAATTCATTTAAGCCTCATGGCAGCTCACGTGTGCCCTTAACGGCTCACCGAAGCCTCCGCGAGGTAGGTGTCATTGGGATCCCTCTTTAAAAGATGAGAAACCGAGTCACGCGAGCGAGGAGCAGAGTGGAGCTGGGACCCAGGCCGACGGGCTGCAGAGACCACCCCTCGCCTGCAACAGACTCGCCTTGTATTCGGTTGAATATTCTCGGATCCTGCTGACTCGGATCTACTTTCCTGTGCGTTTCAGACTAAACAAACTGCAGTAATGACCCCGAATGTATAAGTCTCATGTTCGTTTGAGAATCTGAGCCCTGACTCCAGGGTCCCTGAGCTGCCTCAAGGTGTCCAGGTGCAGGCAGCCCCTTTGCAGCTGCTCGCAAGCACACGCCACACAGAAAGAAAGGGCCCAGGCCTGTGTCCGGGTCCCGGGGGGCCTCGCTCCTCCGCCGGGGTCCCAGACAGAGCCCCGTGTGGTCAGTGGGGGGGACCCGCAAGGAGCAGGGTCACAGAAGCACGCCTGCGGCCTCACCTCCAATGCGCCTTTAATTGTTCCTTTTTTTGGTGTGTTATTTATATTTGTTCGCAGACAGCTTTAGTTCTGAAATCCTGTTCCCTGAACAGCGGATGAATACAGAGAATCTTTGCTTTTCAAAAGCAGATGAAGATTACGAACCATCAAATTAACATCAAGGACCAAAAAGACTTTTTAAAAGAAGTCCTAGGGGAGCAGTCTCCCAACTTCATGTTTTCTCAGTACTCTTCGGGTTTTCTAGACTCGGTCCCAGAAAGATACCGTTACGTTTGGACCATAACAACGCGGTGTCCGCTTTGTGTTCACGTGGCTTTAGTATTCAGACAGCTCTGATTCAAGACATTTTTTGGTCTCATTTCAAGAGTTAACTTTAATTCCATTGCAACAATAGCAAAAACTGTATCATTCGGTGAGTTAGGTCTTTAAGAAGTCTTGGGGGGCCCGCACCCCTGGATTTGCACACTGCGGTGACTGCCTTAGTGCCACAGGGAAGGAACTCAAAGTTGCGTCTCTCCGGGTGTGGTTTATGGGGCGCAGCCAGGGCCCCCGGAAGGGAGACAGTTCTGCTGAAATCCTCGTTTTGCTAAAAGGCTGAGCGGCCCTTTGGTCTTCGGTGGGGAGGCCAGGGCTGGGAATTCTTCGTTTCCTCCAGCGTGTTCGCTTCACCTCGGTTGTCCGCAAGGTGCCGTGCCGGCTTTGCTCCCGCCTGTGCAGTTACTGGGGCACACGCCTCGTTTCGCTGTCTGTCCGACTGCCGCAGCCGCTCCCCCCCGGGGCTGAGGGACCAGGCGGTCCCCGTGCGCTCCGTCTGTGATGTCCAGGTCAGCTGCCTGTCCGGTGACCTCGGCGCGTCTCCTGACGTGACGTGACGCGGCTCCCCGCCGTGCTGCTGGCTGGGAGGGCGACGTCCTCCGTGGCCCCCCGCATCCCGAGAGCAGAGCCGCATTCTCCGGGTTTGCGGGGACCCCCTTCCTCCGCCTCATGGCCGTGGGTTCCTTTTCTGCTCGGGAGGAGATGAAGGTGGAAACCCGTGCCCCCCGCATGCAGGGGGCACCTCCACTCGTCCGGGGGCACCCCGCGTGCGTGTCCGCCGGGCCCGGTGGCGGGGTGCGGGGGGCGGGCGGCCGGGCCTCTGCGGACCACGGGCCTCCGGCTTCACTGAGACGCCGAGCCGGGCACTCACCGTGGGCGAGGTGGAGCCTATTCGTGGACACCCATTTTGTCCACATTAGTTCTGAAGAAGTGGCCGCGTGTGACCCATTGCCACAGAAAGCGTCACGTCTCACTTAATTACTTTTGATTTCCAACATGAAAAGCACCTGGACCCATTAGAAAGTTATGTCAGAAACTGCGCCGTTTGAACACCGCTTAAAAACCCGAGTCGCTTACACGAGCCTGAGGGGGCCAAGTTCACAGCTGTCTCTGTAGCCCAGTCTGCAGGAAGAGCCAGATTAGTTCTTACAAATATAAAAACGGGATTAATCGCCGCCAGTGGTTGACGGTAGCAGCC
The DNA here is from genome assembly GCA_028627145.1 of Eidolon dupreanum. Classification (NCBI taxonomy): domain Eukaryota; kingdom Metazoa; phylum Chordata; class Mammalia; order Chiroptera; family Pteropodidae; genus Eidolon; species Eidolon dupreanum. The sequence goes on along the minus strand of CM053512.1, from coordinate 1,745,378 downwards.
AGCCTTTTATGCTGTCTTCCATTTCATTACTTTTTTAAAAAATGAAACTTCTTGTCCCCGATTCCCAGGTAGCTCGGGTTGTGGGTGGCTTTGAGAGACGCGTGTGCATTCCCCGACCCCGCACCCGAGCCCCGGGCCTCCAGCCCAGACCGCAGGGGGTGTCACGGACTTCGCAGAGGCTACGGGCGGAGTGCTGATGGAGCGATCTGGAAACTATGCAAAACAAACAAACAACAAACCAACCCCTGACCAGAGCGTGTAGCTGGTGAATCGTGGGCGCCACGGAAGCACCATGTTGAAGCAAACAGTTGTCCGTACGGGCAAAGATGTTGGAGGAAGGGGAGGGGGCGTGGATGCCAAGCGAAGACGCAGAAGTTCTCTAGCGGCGAGGGCACCGTGTGCGATTTCTGCAGCTCGGCTGGGAATGGGAAGGGGTCCGGCAAGGGGAGAATCAGCTCCAAGTCGCATGAGCGCACGCGAGGCCGGCGTGAGAACGTAGTCGGAGGCAGAAGCCGGTCTCCACCGGGCTGGGCGTGGCCAGTCGACCGCGGGGAATGCAAGGGCGGGGGTGGCGTCGGAGTCGGGACGTGGGGGGGCCTGCTCGGGTCGGAACCCCGGGGGCGGCGTGGCAGAGGGGCCCGGCCACGCCGCTCGGTCTGAGGACACGTCGGAGTCTGCGCCCGCGGAGTGGGTGTGCGTTCTGGGGGCGCGGCTCGTCTTGCGTGATGTTTTAGGAGCGTGGCGTGACCGGCCGTCTCTCAGGACGGCCGCTGTGACGTCATGCTCGGGCGGGCGGGGCGGGGGGCAGGGACAGCGCCGGGAGGCTCGCTGCGGCCCGGGCCGGGAGCGAGCAGGG
>CM053512.1:1715724-1744022 GCA_028627145.1 Eidolon dupreanum | reverse complement strand
GCGCCCTGCTGTTCCCCAAACTCCTCCTTCGGTGGTACTGAGCGTCAAGCCTTTGGAAAGCACACGGCTCTCAAACATCTCTTCTCGCTCCTCTTTTATCTGGTCATTCACATGTTTTCAGTTTCCTTTCTAACTCTATTTTTACATTTCCACAAGGCGTTTCTTGTTCCCATGTTTAGAGAAATATTGAGAACTGGGGATTCACCGTGGCGTTTTAAATTTGTTTTTATTTTTAAAATGTAGGCAGTGACAGATGGGGGGATAGTATGCTTAATTTTTCTGTTGGGTCAGCTGTAGGCAAGAGAACAAATAGATTTTTGAAGTTCTCGTGAATCTAAATCTCTTGAAATTATTAGATCATGTCTATTTTTAAACATTATTTAATAGAAAGAATCAGTTTCATGTTAAACGAGAGGGTGTTCTTTCTCACACGTCTGCGCTTCGGGCTGGAGGGGAAAGTCATGCAACAGATGGACATCCAAAATGGAAAGATCAAAGAGTGACATCACTGGAACTCAAGGTCTAGAGAGGCGGCCAGGGGCACGCAGAAGGATACGGTTAACGCGATAGTTTGCTGCTACCTACAGGTGGAAAGACCAGAGCAAACACAGGCGGCTACATGTGCAGAAATCCTTTGCATCAGCTGTTGGTAATTTGCTTGGATTACCCCAAATGGCTTGCTTAAATCCATCTCATATAACATTACCATGCACATCCAGGGTAGGCCTTGCACCAAATCAATGCGCTAAGTTCTAGAAGGAACTGTGACTCACGTGTCAAAGGCACTAAGGTAATGCGGCTAGGTAAGTCTCTTCTAGGTTCCCAAGAACTGATCTCAGCATTATGTAATTTCATGGGTTTCGTTTTTAATATCAAACCTTAAATTTGTTTTGAATACAACAGTGACAAAAACACACATTTACTGCACACAGTATCGGGCGCAGTCTAAGCACCTTACATGTACTATGTCACTTAACTGTCACAACAGCTTTACACGGTAGGTACCAATGTCATATCTGTTTTTAAGAGAAGGGGAATGAAAGACTGCGAGGTTAAGTCCCTCCCTAAGGTGACCTGGGACACTGTGACATTGGAGGCTAGGCTCTTTGACTCTGGAATACCTGCAGCCACGCTTGGAGGACGTGGATTTTCCTGCAGTTCAGTGAAGATTTACATGAGATTTGTCTCACTGTGAAGTAGTGAATTTTGCTTCTTAATGTTCATTATGCACAAATTTCATCAAAGCCATATCTGGCCCAAGCAGAAAAGCAAACTGTATCCCAGTTTTTTTGATGTATTGCTCTATTTTTCCTTCACTCTAAATAGTATCGATAATATCTTGTTGGATTTACAGCCTGATCTTCACACAGACTGTCGTGGGACAGAGCCACTAAACTATTTAGAAAAGGTTTTCAAATCCTTTCATTGTTGAAAAATAAAATTTAGCTAAAGAACTCTCCCCATGCCACCTCACGATCCATTGCTTACCAGACATGGGCGGATGGACTTCATGCAAGTAAGTTCTGAACTACGACTAACAGGAATAGCAATCAGAACTTTCCAACCATTTCATTCAATCATCGAGCTACCTTCAGAGCTACCTCATTGTCTTTTACGTTCAACAGAATCCTTTCCATGCCAGTGAAAGTAGCAAATAAAAGCATCTTCAGATAAGCAGTCATCCTCTAAGTATATGTTATTTTCCCTCTCACGTGACACTTGTACATCTAACGTAAAATATGTGCTAAATATCCTACATCGGCAGATTGACTTTGAAACTCAGTGCGAGTATGGAAAAGGGGCGCGCACACGGGATCCAGAGAGAAATGTCTTTTATCTCAGGTCTGTGTTATTACTGTACCCAGCACAGACTCCACAGTGATCTGCTGCGGCGTCGCCTTAGTATTTGTCCTCCGGGGCAGGCCTTCGACCCGGAACCGAGGGTCTCAGGCTGCAGCGCGCATCAGACCGCTGGGCGCAGCCCCCAGGACGCGGGCCGGGGAGGGTCCGAGAATTCACATTGCTATCACATTCCCGGGTGATGTGGAGGTAGCCGGCGTGGGGGCCACACCCCGAGAACCACTGGCCTAGCGTACTGAGAGCACCCCCATCCCCGAGGGGACCTCTCCCCGCCTCGAGAGTTCTCTCCTCTCCTCTGACGCTTCCCGTTGCTTTTGTGTTTACTCCCATTGGGCTTCCTGCAGCATCTCCCCCTCCTCCATCCTCACTGACTCCTCTCTGGGTGTTTGCTCCAGGGGGTGGCCGTCATCGTTTCATCCAGCCTTCTCCACCGCCGGCAGACGAACTAGGGGCTGGGGGAAGACCCTCGCCAAGTGCGAACGTCTTTTCACCCCCGGCTGCGGCGTTAGAAGAGTTTAAGGCCTTCTCCTGTCACGCCAGGCTCTGTGTGCCAGCGGGTCCCCCCTGCAGCAGGAGGCGGCGGCTCCCAGTGCGGCAGCTTGTGGAGATTACAGCACACGAACTGGAAATCTGAAGCAAGTGCACATGCTTTGGGAGCTGTTCTCGCTAACTAATATGACACCGTATCTCGATGGCGGCTGTGGACACTCTTCTGACGAGAGGAACCAATTATGGTTTTATCCTAGTCGGCCCTACAGTGTCTCTCAGACCTACACTGTCCTCTGAAGTTTTACGTGCTTTCCATTTTTCCTGTTACTCCTTGTTTTCCATGTGAGTCATTGGATTTGAGTCGTGGATATAAGCTCTCTCTCCCTCTCTCGCCATCGCTCTCTCTGCATCGCTCTCTTTGTTTGTTTGTTTGTTTGCTTCCATTCTTACATCGGGGTATTTATCGCCAAGACTTGCCAGTTAATTTTTTCCCCAGTTTCTTTGTTCTAAGCTTTATCCTGTTACTTGTCTTCCTCTGATATTTCCAGTGAAATTTAGTTTTCTTCTTTGTCTTCTACTTAATAAGCATTCATCCTTCAACTGTCGAGCCTTTCTCAAGAATCTTCTTCCACGAGGAACACAAAACAATGTGTGAAATTCCATGGGCCTAAAAGATGCTTCTAAAGTTGGTGAAGATCTCGCAACGAGGTGAGGTGACCATGAAGACCAAGCCTCTCAGGTCCAACACTTGGACCAGTGTTGCTAAGCAGCAAGAAGGAACTGCTTCGTCCTCGTGGAAAACTCTCTCTGGCCTTGAACGACCTACGTTTACTGAGTTTATGTTGGTTAGAATTTGAGGCAGGGAATGTTTTAATTTTGTTTGTCTTCATCTTATATAATGATTCTCATGGAAGTTTTCCAATTAATGGAAACTTTCTGGAATAACCAGAGAGAAAGCCCCGAAAGATGGAATTGTCCTAGAAAATTCCATCTTTTGTCTTCATAATCACTGAAAATACAGAATTTCTGGAACCTCTAACCTGCAATGGTTTTATGGTACTAAAAAAAAAAAGTTTTAAAAAACTTTTAATAAAATGAATAACCATTATGGAGGGAAAATGTCCCCTGGGCCTCCCCAGGTTACTCAGTTGTCAGCCGGACAGGAAGAAACCTTCTCCTGAAGAAACCTCCTACTGCAAGAGAACGCAGGAACGCCTGCGGTGTGGCAAAAGCCATGATTTTTTAAAATAACATGTCTGAAGACTTAACTTCATTAAATATAGCCCTTAACTTCTTCTTCTGTACTTTGTCAAGCTTACGATGTGAAGAAAAAAATAACGAAGAAGTTTCCGTTATTATCTTTACGCCGACACTGAAATACCTGAATGTCTAAAGTTTCATTCACTGAAACTTTCCCCAATTTACTGGTCTGATTAGCAATTCGTCTAAACTTATCACCTTTAAATCTTCCACGTGAACCTCGAACGGGAGCTCCTGATAGTGCATAGTGATAAACATACTGCTTTTTAAATTTCAAATAATATATGTTAAAATGATTGATTTTCTTAAAGAATTTTCTCTCAACTCACTTGTGAGTGTGCATTCCTAGTACCAACTTCTTTAAAAAAAATCAATTTTATGTCACTCTTTTGCTTGAGTTTTTTGGTAATTACTTGCTATCGGAAACTCAGCATCATTTGTGAGTCATGGAAATTTGAACCTAGAGTTCAGTGAAAGAATTCTCACCCCGATAGTTTTATTTTCAGAAATATTTCTATGGTCAGATTTAAAGAAAGTGACGCCTTCAGCCATTAGCCAATATTTACAGAAGTGGCATAATGTTTCAAAATAGATATGTACGTCTCCTCTCTTTTGCTAGACTCAGAGAAAGAGACCATCATGGCTGATGGTAATTCTGAACAGTTGCATATACAGTGCTTACAGATAACTCAGCAAGCAAGACAAATTTCTAGAATGAACAGTGCTCCCAGCACTTAAAAGCTGGGGTAGGTAACCAATCCTTATATCTTAATGTCATTTCACCTCGCTATTGGTCACAGCTCTCTTATTCCTTATCCACACCCTCGGATCCAATCCCACGGATATTCCCAGTTTCTACAATGGTTTCTAACGTTCTGCACGAGCCTATATGGAGACGAGAAACCCCACTCACTGAGCGACCTGACGAGTAAAACGCCCCCAAGGGACAGGGCCGGTGACAGCACCACTCGCATTGCTGCACGGGCAGGGCCCCCACCGTCAGTGAGGGGTGAGGAGCATCGTCCTCCGCTGTGAGCGTCAGCCCTCTGACCTGCACAGACACCATAACATGGATCTCGCACGCGACTCGGCTCTGTATCTTGATGCCTTTTCGTGATCAAATCCGTAATAACAAGGAACTCCAGCGCTTAGGTCACGCGTAGGTGTCACCTCTTTGCCCACACTCTGCAGGTCAGGTCGTCTCCCTTCTCTCCAGCTAATGTGATTACGGAAGGAATGAGGCCAGATTCAGGAGGACTACTTATAGGCGAATTTGAGACATGAAGATGCTCTCTCAAATATTTGGACTAAGAAATAAAGATGTAAGTAAGTGGATGCATTAGTAATCCACGTCAGCTTGTGAACCCAGACTGTGGGGGAATCATACACTATGAATATTCTAAAAACAAACAGAAAGCAAGACTCAGAACAGAGCAAAAGTACAGAAGGAGATGGAGATGAGAGATCTTCAGCTTCAGAGACAGACAGACTGAGCCATCAGCTCCCAGCGACTTTCCAAACCCCGGGAGGCACGTCCTCGAATGGTCTTCTCCTCCATCTTTTCAATAAACTTAATTTTTCTTTAATTCGAGTGGCTTTCTGATCTTGGTAAAGAAATAATTCCTTACTATAACCCATTGTAGTCTCAACATTTAAATCAATAGTCTGAAGAGAAGGTATACCAGGATGTCAAACTCCTTGAAAGACAGAAATTTTAAAGGGTTTATATCTTGGCTTTGCATACCGTTTTGAAGTTAATCAAATCTTTATCGAGTTAATACTTCCTGCACATTTAAGTATGTAATCTCTTTTTTACGAAGTTCTAAAAAGTGAGCATGTTCTAGGGTAGAAAGAAAAGGAGTCAGTGAGCTCATGTAAACAATGAGACTCATCCGTCATTGGGGGTTTATGGAGCACCTATTACGGGTGTGGGGAGTATAAAGGTATGTACCTCGAAGTCTGTGTGCATGGTCCGTAAGAGTGAAAAAACATGAGAGTAGTACCTGCCACCAGATGTGGGAAAACGAGACATGTTTGATAGTCATTGTTTATTTTGATAAATCGTGAGCAACAAATACAGACCGAGCTGCGCGTTTGCAGATGGGTTTCAGAGATCACCATCCAAGAACGCCACCGCGAAGAAATTTGACGAACACCTTTGCTGTCCCACCTCCCGTCTCTGTGATTTAAACTGGAAGCAAGCATTACGGAGACAGTCTCTACCTTCTGTTAGTTCGTTCTTTGTGCTGAGCAGCCCATGCTGCCTTAAGCACTTCACACGTTTTATCTCACTTACTCCTATAACAGCCTTTTAAGGAAACATCACTTGCATTTCACAGATGAGGAAACTAGGGCCTAAGTTACTTGCCCAGGAGCACATGCCTGGTGGGCTTCCGAGCCCATCAGCTCCTCTGTCAGGACTGATGTGGGGGGGCGAGTGACAGGCAGCCGGGGCGGGGACACTTCGGGGAGTGGCAGGGAGGAGCGGCTCCTCTCTGTGTGCAGGGCCCCACGTGGGTGATGCTTCTCAGCTTGTTCAGCAGATGCTGTTTGGTTACTGACGCGTTGCGGTCTGCAGCACGAGTGAGTTTTATACAATGTTGCCTTAAACTCGGTTAAATGAGAAATAATTATCTAATGGTTATTGCTCAACGTCTCGAGTGGGGAGTCACAAAGGTCCTATTTTCAGAAAACAATGGTTGAGTAATAGAACGACCCAGTGGAAAAACCCATGGGCTTGACGTCAATTATGTGAGTATGGAGAAGTTACTTAATGTTTCTTGGCCTTATTTTCATCATCTGCAAAATAAAAGGCAAAGCGAAACGGATCTCAGCGATAAGTTTTAAAGGCAGATGGAATCCTACAGTAGCTCCTGGCCACAGCACTGGTCTGACATTTGACCCACGGGCTCGTGTCAAGCTCCTAGTGTGTGTAAAGACCACACACGGAAAAGAGCTAAGGAGACGAGAGTAAGGAATAAGCACGAAGGAAGGAAGCAGTTTATGGCGGAAGAATTCTGGAGGGGCTTTTTAGGGGAACAGATGTTAATCTTTTCTCCCTCCTTCTTCCTCTCCATGTCCCTAAATTTCTTTTTTGAGCCTCAGTGGTTCACGCTGTCCACGGTGCCTTCTGTCAGGAAGGGCAGTAGGCTCTGCAGCGACTCAGGGATGAGCAGAGAAGAAAGGGAGTGCTCAGCGCCTCACTGGTAGTCATGAGGCACATTCACAGGCTTTCGCCTTGGCGGGTGTCACCCTGAAGTTCTGTCCTAAATTTCCCATTCCCACCCATCTGAAGTTCCTGTTCTCTGCAGACGCAGCCCTCACCACCTGGTGCGCCCACTGTGACATAGTGTTTGCGTCAACTATCCATTTGTCTCTGAACTGGAGTCCTTCGGAATGAAGGCTGCATCTGTTCTATTTTTATCTCCACCACCTTACCCAGCTCAGGGCTTGTCACTGAAGGAATGAATGAATGAATGAGACTGACTCTGTTTGAAGAACCAGGGTGGAGTAGGCAATGATCTGGGGAGGGCCAGAAAGTGGTCCCGAACGCCTCGGTCCAGGAGCTCAAGCATAAGTAGGAAAGGCAGCAAGGATTCCGGGACAGAAGCCCAAACCGGGAACAAGGCATGTGCCTTTAACCGGGGACTCCTCATGCTGCGACTCCCGGAGTGCAGGAGTAGCGGGCGATGCTACAACATTTCCAGCTGCAGTGATACCGACCACGTCAACCCTGAAGTTGACATCAATAATATAAATGTACCTTGCGTGTCAAGGAGTTAGGAAATAGCTCTAGTTCAGATTGTTAAATGTAGCACATGAATAGTTCGCCACGGTCGTATTTAGCTTGGACACCCTCAGTGTATTAACTTTTGACAAGATGGTTAGACCAATGTCAAGCCCCTCATCTTCACAGAATGGCTTCCGGGGTCGAGAGAGGTAGTTTTCTTCAATATAATATATACTACTTCCTTTCCTTTCCTGAAAGGCAGTCAACACCATTCCCTCCATGGCCCTCTGGCCAGACTAGGGTCAGATGAGGATAACCAGACTAACCCGTCCTGAGCAAGAAGAAAGAGGCTGCTGTGACCAACCTTGACTTCCAGCTGGAGCTATGGAGGCACTCAGTTTCTCCTAAAACACGTGACCCCCAAAATCGTGACCAAAATCTAGTTTCCACAGGTGAGACGGTGACTAAGTGAGAAACCCAAACGCTAAGCTTTTGTCTCACTGAGCCTGACGACGCATTACAGCAACTCTAAAATTTAGTCTCATAGTTTTATTAAGTGGTAGGAAGGTTAATTGGCTATTCATTTGGGCTAGCTGTCTCTGTCCATCGTACTTGGGCCATCTCAGAAGTGTCCAAGGTAGCCTCTCCTCCAAGAACACTGTGTCCTGTGATTTGGCAACTGACCTATCAGCTAGCGGGCTGATTTCTAAGTCCTATACCATGATCACATTTTTGAGTATGACCTACAGAATGTACTTTAAAGTCTTGGCGCTAAAGTTATTCCTAGGTATTTTATTCTTTTTGTTGCAATTGAAAAAAACAGCCACTATGGAAAACAGTATGGAGATTCCTCAAAAAACTAAGAATTGATTACCTTATGATCCAGCAATCCCTCTACTGGGTATTTACCCTCAAACTTGAAAACTCATATCCGAAAAGATATTTGCACACTGATGTTCATAGCAGCATTATTCACAGTGGCCAGGACATGGAAGCAACCAAAGTGTCCTATGATAGATGATTAGATAAAAAAGCTGTCGTACATACATACGATGGAATATTACTCAGCCATAAGAAGAGATGAAATACTGCCATTTGCGACAACATGGATGGACCTCGAGATAACCATGCCAGGCGAAATAAGCCAGACAGAAAAAGTTCAAAACCACATGATATCACTTTTATGTAGGATATAAACCTAAAAACACCAAACAAACAGGCCAAACAAACAGAGACTCATGGTCATGGACTATACACTAGTGGTCACCAGAGAGAAGAGGGAAGGAGCGGGGAGAGGTAGACAGGGTAAAGGGGGTCAAATATGTGGTGATAGAAAGAAATCTAACTATGGGAGGTAAATACACAATATATATATATATATATACACACACACACATATGCCTTAATGCTAAACTGTACAGCTGAAACTTACTGGATTTCATTAACCAATTAATTAATTAATTAAAAAATCTTTGTGCTAGCCTCACTTGAGCCAAAATTTCTCATGTGGTTCCTATTGATCAATGAAGTTCCAATTCAAGAAGTTGAGAGGAATTGAAAATACGTCCTTGTCAAGCAGAGGAGAGGCATTATTCCTTTTTCTCCTCCAATCTAGCCACTGGTCTTAATACAAAAAATACACTGTTAGTCATAAGCGTGCCACCAACTCAAAAAGTGTTTGTCAGCTACAAGGGACTCAGGCAGAGTTAATTATGAGTTTCTTCAAAAGACATTAGGTAAACTAAGTGCGGTTTGGGAATGGAGATGTTGCCTGGTGAATTATTTAATAAACTGCTCACTTGAAGATAACCTTAACCTGTGAGAATCCACAGAATTCCATTTAATGTAAAACCTATAAATAAATTAAAAAGTTTAAAAACTTTTTCCATCTGATGTGATTGATGCTAAGAATTTCGATTACATAACTTCTTACAGGAAACTCATTTTAGTTCTTCTAGTTCAGCATCTTACGAAGTCAACATTCCTTCAATCAAGTAAAGCCTGTACCTAATATAAAGTATCACATAATACAGGTGAAGGAACCCGTATATGGAATGGAAGTAATAAATGTAAGATTGACCTCTAAATTACTAAAGAAAATTTGGGGAGATCAGCCTCTAGCCCCTCACACCTCTCTTTCCCTCCCATTTCCCATAAGGCACCAGTTTCTGACACACAGCTCCCTCCAAGAGGTTGATTATTCATATCCATGCATACCTACAGCAAATCCCTTTTGTGCAGAATCCAAGAATCCAAAGCAACTCGCTAGAATGCCTAATGTTAGCTCTGAGCCTCTATTCCCGCTCATTTCCTCTCCCATCCCTCTTTCTTTTCCTTGCCTCTTCCATTCTTTCTTTTAAGATAATGGGCTTTCTGGGTGCATAAAGCTGGTTTGAATCTGGCTCTGCCAACTGCTACCTTTTCAACCTTCAGTTAGTAGATTCTTCTTGCCACATGTTAGTTTCCTCTTCGTCCGAAAATGACAGTAATGCTACCAACTGCTCCGAAACTGAGTAGCTGTCATGCGCACAGTACCAGGAATGTATTGATAAATAAGCCAATATATTGTTTTGTCACAAATCTATTTTAAAAATATTTGAGTAACTATTTTAGTTATTAAATTAGTTAACAGTTTTCTTTGTAAGCCTCTGAATTTTATTTTGTAGGGGTTGGGCCACAGTCTCCTTCAGACGACCAAGAGTTTTGGGTAGAAAGAATTCCCTGCACTGAATAAACTCTGAAGGTCTTTAAATTTCTAAAGGTCAGTGACTATAGTTCTAAAAGATTTACTCTAAATTCACTATGTAGAAATTATACTTGACTAAAAGGTAAGAATTATACAACTGATAAACCCTATTTCTAAACCTGACTGTATAAAGTAAAGGCAACTCTGTTTAAAGACTGAACTGAACATTCCTTAGAAACATCGTCAATTAGACTGTACCACATGGATTTCTGAAGGCTTTGATGAATGTGATTTGGATGATAAATTCCTAACTTTTGACTGTGTTTAGTTTCAAACATTAGTTAATAAATGAACTCGGAATTTGTCTGGATTTTGTCTTCATTTGAACAATACAGAATGCGAGAATATGACTGAATGAGTGAATTACTAGGAAATGGAATTATATCCACATTTTTCAAGTGCTGAAATAGGGCAGCAAAAATAATAACTGGTGAAACAAATGGAACCTAAAATTCTGACGTCGGTGCATTTCTAGTGTCAATGATGGCCACTATTAGGTTTGGACTAGCTCCTTATTCTTCTCCTGGAAGACCGATAACTCACCTCCAAACCCGAGGGACCAGCAGGGCATGTCCCCCAGGTCTGCATGTCAGGAAAAGGGCAGCTTTCTCAGAAGTCTGTTTTGTAACAGTCATGGTTGTCACCATAAATATGATTAACTGGCTTTTTGTCACCATCAGGCCTTTTAATTCTGCGACAGTGGCATAGATGAATAATGAGAAGACTTCATCATTCTATAAAGCTGAAATTTTAAAGAATGCAAATCTTATGATGAAAGAAGGAAATTGGCTGAATTATGTGCAAACTGAAATTTAACCAATATTGTTTTTCATTATAACTACTCTTAATGTGTCAGCCATACATCTCTTCTTGCACTGAAGTCATATTTCTTTGAAGAGGCAGTAAGTTATTGTTTCCTGTCCTTATTCAATTCAATCAGGGGGTGCTGAGTGATTAAAATGAAAACCTGTACATTTCAAACTCATAGGTTTTCTTCTCTTACTCCCTTCGGGATTATCTTTGGAATCAATTCATTTTGGTCACAAACACCTTGCTTTTGCTTAATCATTTCCAGTACATTTGATACAGTTACTCCATCAAGAACTTTCAGATTTAAATATTAAAAAAAGACCAAGGGATACTTTTTAAATTACCTAAACTAGCAAAAATGCATTATATTAACAGCAAGAGATTCTCCTTATTCGATAACTACATGATTTTACTCATGTAATAAACACTTTTATACATTTTTATGTTGTTAATACATATTTTGGATTTGAAGGTTAAGTAAAATTGTATAGATCTAGTTTTTAGATATTTAATATCTTAGTATTTCCGCATTTTTTTTTCTAATCTGGAAAGCACGATGTCAAAGGAATAATCAATCACTTTATAGGGTTAACTAAACTAAATATAGTCATTCTTTTCCTTTTAACTCATTAAACATTACAGATAGTTTTGAAGGAAAAAATATCTAGAGAAAAGGCTGACAGGAGGTCATCCTTAAAATAATTTACAATGAACCATATCTAATAATCACCAATAGACTTCTGGACAAAGGATTTCTAGATTTCCTTTGGCTAGATGGAGCTCATCTCCTGACAGGTTTATCAGCCTGGGTTCACGATCACAGTTTTCTTTGAGTTCTCACAAGTTTAAAAACAATTTCCTGTAGATCTGACATTGAAAGAACAAACTGGATATAAAATCTTCGGCTAATTATTTTTCTGATTTAAAAAAAATACTGCTACACTGTTGTTTTGATTTGTATGTTGCTGTTGAGAAATCTTATGCCAATGGGATTTTCTTTTTTATTTAAGTGACTTGGTCTTTTTGCCTTAAGTTCCTAGTTATTTTCTCTGTCTTTAAAGTCTCTAGCTGACTGTTTCAGGTCAATTTTTCTACCTTAAAGATTGAACCTAGATTCATACTTTGACTTCTGAAAATTTTTCTTATAGTTTTAAATATTAGTTATGTTCCATTTTTATGTTTTTCTCCTTCAGATGTTCCAGCTATATGAGCAGTATTTATCGGCAAATGTTTTGTTCCTCATTTTTTGCATTCTCTATAATAACTTTGTATGACTATCAACTCCCCATAACTGTTTATCTCATAAAGTCTTGTTTTCCTAGATTAGCAACAGGATTGTGTGTAAACTGAAAGGAAGGTTTTGTGTGATTTGTGTGATATGATTTGTGCTTCAAGAATACCCTCTTCAGTTAGTTTAGTGAATTTTACATTCTTTAAGAGATGGGACTTTTTTATAGGGTAGAAAGAGAAGAGATATTATGTATCTATTTTGTGATTTTTCTCTGGTTCCTTTAGGATATATAATTTCCACATTTTGCTTCCTTCTCATCACAAAATCTCTGAGGGCAGCACCGCCTTCCAAGTCTTCTGTTTTTCTCCAGGCTACTGCCTCATAGCAGAGTGTCTTTTATTTCCTTCCTTTTGAACAACAAACAAATGATCTGATTTACCAGGTTTTACTCTGCTCTGTTCCGAGTAACCCACCCAGGGTGGGACTTCCTCCTTCTAAGTGTGACCTTGTCGATGCTTGGTAGACCTTCCACTTTCCTGTCTTCTTTCCCACACTGTCTTTGCTGACTCTTCTGATCTGGTGTGGGCGGGTTCTAGCGATGGCTTTCCTGGATTTATATGTAATATAAATTACATCTGTGTAATTTATGTAATATGTAATATGCCTACTTGTGTGTGATATACAGTTTACCATAGGCTCTGCTCTGTCTCCTTGTTTTTCTGTGCATGGGTCATAACCCATCAATGGGTTTATGTGCTCTCTTTAATGATTTCTGTGGTTTTTGGAGGGTACCGGGAAAGCTTTGAATTGAAGTGGCTTCTAATAACCCAATAGAATCTAACAACTCTTCCTCATTTTCTCGATAAACACAATTTTATGAGTATAAACTTGCTTGAATGATGTATCTATATACCCATCTGTATTTACTTAAAAATGTTCTAAAATTTTTTTGTGTACTGTCTTTCATTATCTATACCTCATCTGGTACCCAAATTTAATTGTATCCTTCTATAAATTATTAAGATTGCTCTTGTTTAATGTTTTACCATGTAGTCACATTTTGTTTTGTGATCATAAATGAAAACCATAAGCAAAATCTGGTGGGAGAAAAAAAAAAAAAACCCAGAGGACAAACATCAATAACAGAGAGAAGACTTTCTAAGTCTAGAACTTGGCAGTCTCCACCGTGGGCCGCCTTCCGGCTGGTTCCCTTTGCCTTGGGGTGCTTCTAGACTTTGAAGTTATTCTGCTCTCCAGCTGTCTAAGCTATAATGTTTACTGCTCACAAAGCAGCAGCTACTTTTCCCTAAATAACGTAAAATTACGAAATCCCAAAAGTTGAGGGATTATCAGTGATCTCTCTCACCAGTCATGAACTCATAGAAGTTTGGCATGGAAACCTACGCTCTACCTTACTAAGCACATTTACATAGTCTATATTTTCAGACATATAAAAACATAAAAAAAAAAAAAAAGATTCTGTATTCGATACAACTGAACCACCTGAAAATGGTACGGCATGTAAAATAACATTTTATACTTCAAGTGCATAGGCATCAACTCCTTAAATCATTTCATCACTCTTAATGCTCTCTATTGAAAATGTCATAAAAAAAATCTCGGCTTTTTTTTTTTTTTTTGCTCAATTCTATAATGTCAGTTATTTGATACCACAAACCCTAGCTCCATATTTAACCGGCAACTTTCTGAAAATTGAGAATTGTCAATATAATCATTAGACCAAGTATTTTAAAAATATATTTAGCCTTTGTACCACTCCCAAAAACATGTTTGGAAAAACATGCTGAAAATATAACAATATGCAGTGTTTTATCTGGCGGCCAATATTAATGAACGTTTCTTTTCTATGAATCACTATGGTATCATGATGCTCTGAAGTTTGTACATTCATACCTCAAAGACATTTGCCCCATGTTTTCTATTAGTCTAATTTTGTGGGTGACATATTGGGAAAGTTTGCTTGGATTATAGGCATATGCAGGGTTCCATGGGTGAGAAATGGGTGCCTGGATGGGCTTGTCCGGGAACCTGGCATGCTCGGAGTGCAAGGGGGCTGCAGATCCCAGCTGGGAATGACTGGGTGTGGAAAGACCAGCTCTAAATGGCCAGAAAAGCTGGGAGCGAAGATGGTCCGCCGACCACGTGATGGGCCGCTGACCGCGTGAAAGCTGTCACGCAGTGCGGAGGGAAGCTCCAGGCTGTGTCTGAATCATAACTTCTGTCTTCCGAGCTGGCAGAAATGATCAAGCCTCCCTTTGCTTACACACTACAATGTCGTGTTCAAGTGACCGTCAGTGTTAAAGATCAATTTCTGTGATAACTGTGGAGATTATATGCTCCGTTGCTATGGCTTCGTTCCCGTTCATAAAACTCTGCTGTTATTAACTGGATCAGTGTTTTTATGCAACACTGACTTAGAATATAAATAAATATCGAGGGGCAACACCTCTCATTTCCATAGCAACAAATTAAAAGCAAATACTGGTCATTTAGGCATTTCCTTCCTCCACGCATGGGCATGTATCAGCACCGTAGATCTCTGCTCCGCATCCTGAGTAGAGACAGAATGAAGAAGGCGTGTTCCGTGTCAGGAGACCCCGGGAAGCCTGCTAGGCTGGAGTAACCGTGCATTTGTGAAGGGGGCAGAGGGAGGCTCTAAATTCTGTTGGAACGAGCTGTGGGAGGAGTTTAGTCTGTCGGTAGGAAGTCAACGCTGGAAGATTGCGAGCTGGGAAGAACATGGGAGGATGATATTCGTGGAAAATCCACCTAGCAGCCTTCTGCCTTATGCAGTCAGAAAGGTGAGGATGAGAAGTCTGGAATGCTTCGTAGGTCTATAGGTACCGAGAGAGCAAAACAGTTCAGCAAACGATTTGGCAATACGCTGGACTCCCCCAGATGTTTATTTCCAATGCTTGGAAAAGTTCTCCAAACTCTAGACTTGAGTGTGAAAAAAAATCCATGACTTGGTACCAAGGACACAAGCAAAATCAATCTTTAATGTAAACTCCTCTTCTTAAAAATAAGGTATTTCCAGATTCTTTGGCTGATTCTTTGTCTTCTTCTTTACATTGCTAGGAAATATGTTAATTGGAAGCTTGGTGGTATGAAACATACTGTTTCTAAAATTCTGTATTTCCATGTCCAGGAAGATAATCAATACCTATATATAAATATTTTAATATTTTTAATACCTATATATTTTAATGTATATGGTTCTTTATTTAAGCTGATGAAGAGCTAGTCTAAAAGGACCCGATCATATCATATTTATCTTTGTAGCACGGTGCCTAATGCATGGGATGCATGCAATAAATAGTATACATTGAATGAATAAAAGAAATATCCATCCCAGTCTTGTGATATTATCATTGATTTGGCAATTTAACAGTCTAGACCACGCTCCTTATATATTTTTACAAATCTGTAGTGTTAACCACATGACTAAGGGTATGGGGTTGGGTTTTAAGTTCCTACAGAATTTTAAGGTCCTATGAGTTTATAACTCTAATTGCGAGCAATATTCAGGATTTACAAGGGTGCACTGTATTCCATGTCTTACTGTGAAAGTTATGATTTTTAGCAAAGTCTGTACAAAAATCCTTGAAGGAATAGTTTATGCTTCGTATCACGATATTCTATCTTTTTTGGGAAACTAAATGTTTTCCATGTAAGAAACAAGAGAAATTTTTTAAATGTGGTTTTTCACATGTCAGAATAATAGAAACATCAGCAAAATGATATGGGATAAAAACGCATCATTGGTCTATGCCATGTGACGTTCACATCGATCAGAACGTGCACCGGAGCCTACCCAGCAGGGCGCCGCGGCCGACGCGCCCGGCGGCCCACCTCCCAGGGCGTCGGTGCCACGCTCGCCCTGCAGACAGTGCTGACATTAAAACCAGCGTGGACATAAAACTGACTTTTGAAGAGGTACAGAAATCGGTCCATCCCTATTCCATTTTGCCATATGAAGAAAACCAGGTCTGTTGTTTGTCCCTTTCATCCAAACCATCATGCTGACTTGGCTTAATTAAGTCGCTATATGGCAATTGTTTACCCTGAGTTTCCCCTAAAACAAAACCGATGTGTCTTTTGAAGTGCCCCAGATGCCTGTGGCTTGTGCTTATTCAGCAGCACACATTCCCATACGACCGCGCTTGATGACGATGCCAGCTGGCTGGGTTTCTTCGCAGGAAGAAGACGGTTTGACAAGTTAGTGCGGGTAACCGGACTCCACCGTCGAACCCAGTTCTGCCCAGGCAGACGCCCTTGGGCCCAGCCCGGCCTGGCCCTCTTTTCCCCGGAGGCTGCGGGCTCACGGGCCTTTGAAGGTGGAGCGAGCGTTCCAAACCGTCTTCTCATGTCCGAAGACAATGATGCTTTCGACGTCCTGGGCAGTTTCTGTTTTTCTCGGGAAAACTTCTCCCTCTCCTCTTCCAACCCCTCTTTGTCCTCCTGCCCCTCTCCTTCTCCCCCGCCCCCTCCTCTCTTCCTTGCCCACAGCTTTAAAGGAGCATTTGCACCTGTGTTGAGGACAGTGGCGATGCACCAATGCATATTTAACAATGCTCAGCACAGCACCGCAGAGGGCCAGACCCTGTCACCCAAACCCTGAGCGCCTCCTACTCCCCGCCAAGGACAGCATGGTTCGTGAAGCGGCCGAAAAGAACGCTCCTCCCTAGACACTCCTGTGACGTCAGGTCCTTCTGCAGGTGCTGCCCCATCACCCTACTTAGAAACGCAGGCCCGCGGAGGGCCCCTCACTTCCCGCCACGTTGCGTGCGGCTCCTCCCTGACCTTTGTCACGTGCTGCAGGCATGTATGAGTTGCAGCATTTACCATCTATGTCTTTGACCTAGAATTCCATATCTGTAAGTATGCAATAAACATTTATTCCATTAATGACGACTTTCATACTCGCCCAGTAAGATCACCGAAGTGGTACAAAAACCATTTTTCATACATTTTCGTGTCTTTTATACTATTTCACAGAGCACACATACCCTCAGGTCGGGTTGTATACACACACGTATGCTCGCACACACATAATTATTTACCATGGGCCATTTAAGAAGATATGCCAGTTTTGCCTTGTGAATTATGTTTCTTATGTGCTGACTAGAATTTAACTTCATATTAAATGTGCCTCCACTACGGAAGTCCTAACACCTAACAATTTTTCATGGACTGCAACAATTCAAACCCTTTTGATGTAAACGTTACGAAGTGTACGGCACCCACTGTACACTGATTTGAGAATCAGGGGCACTCGTGCCAGAGGTGAGCGGCAGAGGTCGTGGTAATTGCCGGAGAGGTGTCGGATCAGTCGTATGCACAGGTCTATGTATATGTACTGTGAATGCGAACACATGTGCAGGTGTGAAACTTAGTCAGATTTAATAAAAGGAACGTTGATCCACAGCCTACACAAAACAAATTGATTTTTTTTTTCATTTCCTGTGTCTCTTTGAGGGGAACTAAAATTAAATCTTGAATTCTTAATATGAGACTATAACGATAGGATCTATCATTCCCTCCCTTCTCTTTTACATGAACCTTATCAAGTCTCATGGTTTCAATTATCACCTCTATTCGGATAATCCCCAATCTATTTCTTTAATCGTGACTGCTGTCCTGAACTCCTGTGTCACTCTCCTAATTGCCTGCAGGGCCTTTCCATCTGGGAGTCAGTGATCACGGCAAACTCTACAGAAGCTATTATTAGCCCACATCTGCCTGCTCCTCCTCCTTCCCGTGGACTCTAAACAAGAAAGTTGCGTCCTGATTTACCTCCCATGCATTTTAGGGCTGGCGATCTCCTTCACGAACACTCTAAACTTTCTGCTAACTTCTGAGTAGTTATTCTCTTAAAACCCTGATTAGCCTCTCACATCCATTTGTCCACAGCCTTATCTTCTGTGTCTGCGTCACTATAATCATTTTTAACTATTCCACCTTTTCCTCTTCCCTCTTCTCTCTTAACTACCTCTGAAAGTTTTAGATAGATTGTCAAGAAATACATTACCTTAATCATGTTACTACTTCAGTAAGAACTTTTAAAAATTATTCTTAGAAAAAAATTCTAACTCTATGGCAAAAGTTTTTAAATTTCTAAATTTTCCACATCTTATGAAACATAAACTGTCCATCTGGCCCAAAAGTTGTTCATACTTTTCCCTGGACATGTCTGTTTATTTCCTATTCTGCATTACTGCTTTTATAACTGCCCAGTTCCTACCCCACCTTCCAGGCTGTGCTGGGGTGTCACTTCTTCCAGGAAGTCTCCCCTGATCAACCACAGCCCAAGATAACTTCATCCTCTCAGGGAATCTGGGTCCAGTTCTGAGTCTGTCTTTAGTTATGTGGCCTTTAATACGTCATTCTAGTTATCTTATATTTGCCTCTGCAAAAGAGAGTTGGGTTACATAATCTCATATTTTTGATCACTCAGAATTATACAAATTTACAACACATTCTATTTATATAATTCATTTGCACTTGAGTAGTCACTGTTTCTTGTTGCTATTTAAAGGTTTGACCTTCCTAAACTGCAAGTTCGTTAGAGCAAAGATATAATTATACTTCTATCTCAGCAACGTAGTCTACATGAGAGTAAAGGCAAATTTTAAAACAAAGTTTTGAATTAGTAAAATCTCAAACATCTCGGCTGCCATATTTAATAAACCTTAATAACAGTTGTTCACCAATTAACCTGCCGATTCCGAGACACCAAATTTGCCAAATGTCGGAAGCTCTTCACAGACTGACATTTCTGAGGTCCAGATACTCAGAAATGTTTTCCTGAATCATGGGGAGAGTTTAGCCAACATGAAAACGTGATGTGAGAAGCAAAATGGCTGCCTTTTTTCTTACGACTTGTTTTCCGAGATTGACGTCTATCATTTTATCCCCCGTTTTGTCAACTTCTTCTACCCCATTATTCCCGCCTTTATCCATTCCAATTATTTTCACGCACAACTGTTTCTTTGAACTAGAGTGAATATGAGCTATAAGAGTTTTAACACCAGCAAGTGTCCAGACAAATATGTTTCTCCTACGTAATGATAGTGTAGATGTTTATAAGCATAGTCGAATTTCTATGGTTTCGGGAAATTCATTCACTTAAATATCCCTTTGCTGAGTGCGTACTATATATAAGGCGAGATTCTAGCAGAAAAAAATAGGGTGATGATTCAGCCTTGTCCTCAAGGGCTTAAAGTTAATATGCATTAAAAGACAAAAAGAGTCTCAAAATAGGGGAAATGATACATCCAGGATTCAAGAGAGACACAATTACATGATAAAATTGTCTTTGCGATATCAGCTCTTAAAAGGCAGAGGAAGAGAAAGAATAATGACCGGTGTGTTCATAGTGCGTTTACGTAGCTTTATCTCAATCTGGGAGGAGTCTCCTGAAGGTCGTAAAGCAGCATCAGTGACGTCAAGGAAAGCTGCACCCCTAAAACGATTTCCGATTCTTTCCACATTACCTCTAAAACCTGTGATACAAAGACCCTCCTCTTTTTAGGGAATGCCATTCACAGAGCACTATCTGGACGACATGGAGAAAGAACAGATGAGAAAGACCCCAGCGTGCTTGGTGACTTATTTTTGAGAGTCGATTATATAGTCTTTTTTTTTTTTTTTTTCTAAGTAAAGTGCTATTCTATTTGTCAGTGTTTTACTTTTCTGTTCTTAATTCCTTGTTGACCAGGTTTGGAATACTAACACTTCTAAATGTTGGAAGGTTCTTGACTTTAATATAGAAATTTTCCTGTTTTAAAGTTTATAGAAGGAAATAATTACATTAATTATCCTTGAAACACCGTGTTAATTAAAATAATCTCCTTGCCAACAACTCAGGAAGTCTCAAATGAGAAGTACAGTATATATTTCAAGTTTAAACAATGAAATGGACTATTGAGTTTTCTGATTTCATCTGAGGATCTGCTTCCCGTTGTGTTCTTAATTTGATCCCATTGCTTATGACATTTTTGGACGTCAAACTGTGGTTTCACAGTTTGGATGAGCTGCTAAACTTGGCACTGAATAAGTTACAAAAACAAAGAGGGAAGGAAAAAAACACATTTTTTTCTCCTGAGGATCAAGAGAGTTTGGAAGACTATAGATGTATATTATTCTAATATGTGTGTAAATTCATGAAGGAAAACGGTTAACATTTATTTGTCATTAATTTGTTTCTATGGAAATGGGTGGAGATACCCCATCTTATCTAGTTGCCTTGTTCGCGTACTCAAAAAATGCTGCCTCTGTTAATAGTGTGTAAACACAGGAGCCTAAACAAGACAAAGCAAAGGTTTTACATGTATGCTGACGTTTACCCAATGAGTTGGCCTCTGCTCAACTGATACTTTATTTTAGAAAAATACAGAGAAAGACGTATTTTCCCCTTTGAGCCAGGAGGGCAGAAGTCTCGTTAGCCATGACACACAGCTTCACTGCTACCTAAGTGGCGACATTCCCTCCATCGTGCCCGGTTTAGCTGTACAGATAGACCAAACGCCCAAACGATGCACAGCGGGGGGGCGGGGGGCAGAAGCATCATTATAAATGTATACGTAAATTACGTAAATTACGGAATCACAGGATCTTCCCTGTGCGAAATTCCTGTGAACAGTATAGAGCTGTTTCTCCTCGAAGCTCAAATGCAGCATGAATCTGAAAAAAGCCAATTCTCTCTTTCCAATGAAAAGACAAAAAAATACTACTTTCTCTTTGAAAATGTAAATACATAAAACTTCAGGGAAATATATTGAACAGTGAATAGAATACAATAGCAACTTTGGGGTTCTAGTCATATAATAAGATATAACACATAATGATAAACTTGCTGAATTAACTATGTATGCATTATGTAGAATATAAAATAACGTGACTTCACTCAAGTGGCCTTTCCACCCCGACTTCCTGCTCCATCACACATTTTGGGGGTCTGGCGAAGAAGACGTCGAGCTGGTGTGGTGGGCTCTGCTGGATATGCCGACGTGGCCTGCAGTTCCTCCAGTGTGGGACTGTTTCTAGCGAGGTTTCACTAGCCAGGAAGCGGCAGAGCCGAGATTCAAGGCGTCTGACTTGAGATGCCAATCGTCTGATCCCCATACTGCATTCCCCTCCGTACATTTGGCGATCCACTCACAGGCCTCTGACTCCTAAACTCAAAGGCAGATGTTCTACCCTCAGCCACTTGTCAGCGGCAGGTGCCGCGTCTCACCTCCACGCCCGGCTCGAGGGCGCTGTATTCGGCCTCTGCTCCTTGCGGCCCAGCTGACGGCCGCACCCGACGCGAGCCCGGCCCCCTGACTCTGCAGACGTCCTCGCTCTGCCATTCCCTCAGCCCTAAACGATCTGGCCTAACCGCATCGATCACGATTTCTGCCAATGATTGCCGGAAACACTGACACTGATCGAGATGATAGAAAACTCAGAAACCCGTCAAAAGAGTCATCTAGTCAAAGAGTTTTAAAAATTAGTATTACATAAAAACTTAAAATACCCTGAACTTACATCTCCGGTAATGAAAGGACTTAAAAAGAAGTAGTCCTGATTATGACAACAATCCTAAATATTTACCTATTCAAAAGTCTTAAATATTTAAAAATGTGTACTTAGTATGGAGTTATTTTATCATTCTAAACAAATCCCTTCCTGTGCCTAAGTTTACATTATTAATTTTATGTATTCCTTTTATTAAAGTAAGTTCTCAAAATCATATAGGATTCAGGTTTCACATACTTTAGATCACTCCCTAAAAAGATATGATTTTATCCACACTGCAGAGAGGAAGAAAAGAATACAGACAAATACCACTTAACTTTCCCAAGGTTACACAGCTCGAAAGAGGTACGTCAGGGGTGTGGACTGAACCTGGTTATTGTGACTCCAGATTCATGCCGATAACCAGTAATCCAAGGCTTGTCCGCAGACCGCACGTTCGAATCTCCAGGGGAGTTTAAAGCTACCGATTCCTGGGCCCCACCGCTGGCAGTGAAATCATAACCTCTTGGGATCTGAACTTCAGTATGGTTTTAAGGCTCCCACATGATCCGAAGTGTGAGAATCCCCGTACTATACTATACCATACCTCCGCAACAGAACGTGTTGGCTTTTGTGCTGGAATGGTAACAGGTTTGAAGGCCATCATACTGTACGAGCAGTGTGATTGCGCGAGGCTGAGCCGACACATTTTTCAAGGTATTTGCGACATCTTCCCCGTTCGTGTCCCTCGAGCCCCCTAACGCTCACAGCCGGCAGCGCTTAGCACCCACGTGCAAGCTCAGTGGCCTCCGGGTTATGGGACCAACCTCGTTCCCAGTCAGAAGCTTAAAGAAGCGGTGATCTGCATTGCCAGCCATGCGTCCCCTCCACGGCCAACCTCACGTGTAATTCGACTTGACTAAATGGCCCATAACTGATGATTAATATTTAGTTTTTCCATCCCACCTTTAGTATTCATCAAATTATTTCATACACCGTCTTTATGTCACTCTCTAGATTTTTATATACGGATATTGTGATATTTTAGATATGTGATGGAAAGCAAGTGAAAAATGTTGGAAGATGATTAGGAAGAAAGGTATTATTAACTAATAAAATTTGTTTGTAAGCCCTTGCTGGGTAAGTTTACCCATCTCTACTCTCTGCCAATGTCAGTACTATGACAAAAGTAATTTTTGTCTTGAACGTGTCATTATTTTATATTATTTGCAACACCATATGCAAAAGAAGAGGACAAAAACGGAAAGAAAACGAAAAATCCTCGTCAGGACTTAACTCTTTTCCCTCCTCAGCAGTACTTAAAACGTAAGAGGGGCAATCTCTGTGTGTCCTCGGCAACGGCACAGCTCCGTGCAAAGTCAGCGTCTCGACAGGCTCAGGCGGACTGGCCGCGGTGGCCCACAAGCCCGCCCCGTCGCCCGGCCCTGGCAGCGGGGCCCCAGAGCTCCACGTCGGGGGCACACGCGCATCGCCGAGACACTCGCAGTCGTTCCCGAGTGAGAACTGACGTTCGCAGAGGTTCGTGTTCCCGCCGAGCCGGTGCCTGTTGTTCCCTTCGGCGTTCTCGCTTGGTCTCGAGCTCTGTTTGGTCCACTTCTTTCACCTTCGCTTGACTCGATGGTGGGTCTCAAATACCGGGTGCGGGAAGCGCCTGCCGGTTCCGACACCGGCGAACCGCTGGTGAGCACCGTGCAAAGTAAGTAAAGAAGGAGAAGCCCCAGCAGCGCTCGGCCCCCTCGGGAGGAAACACCAGGAGCGAGGATAAAACAGCCACTCGCAACACTAGACGTGCGACGCGCACTCAATTATTTTATCGACTATGAGTCATGTGATACCAGCCTGGTTGGCAGCCAACTGACTTGACATCAAAAGAAAAAAATATATGGCAAGTAAGATTTTCAAAGCAAGATACTTAACGAGTTCTAATAAAACTCTAAGGGGGAGCGTTCAACGCTTCATTACTAGAATGAATGATCAAATAAATAAGCATAAATTCTATGTTCTATTTTTCTACACCTATCATCACCTAATTGCAGAAGGTTCATCTTCAAAACTAAAGGCTTCACGTGAGTAAATCTCTCAGTCATCAATACAATTTTACCCAGAAGATCGTACCCCAAATACGACACTTTGAGCATAATTCCTTTAAGATGCTTATTTCTTAGGGCAGATCATCAGCTGCTTATATTTCCCCAGGACAAAGGAGTTTGTAAGAGCCTCTCCTAATTGAGCAATTGATTAATTAGCACTTTTCTACCTTCACCAGGGAGTGAGAATTTAGAGAGTATTACTGTGCTAATAAGCTCACACTTTTCCTATTTTAAACTGTTTTCAATTTGGGGAATACAAATCCCTGAGACAAGAAAAAATAAATTTTAAATCTCTTCATCCGTGCACAGTGCAAAGTAGGTCACCCCGCCCGTTCGGCCTGGCTGGTCCACTGCTGAGGGGGGAGATGGCTCCCCCTCAAGTTTCCTTTCAAATCTGCAGTGCGTTTGATGAGGAATTTGAAATCACAACATATCAAGTAGCAAAGCGCACCGAGTCACAGGCAGATGGAAAAGGAGATATGAGGGCCCTTGTCTCTCTTCCTCATTTGGCAGTTCTCCTCCGTAGGGAGTTCAGAGTCATGCGCCCCCGTAACAAACAATTTCTAATGGCCCAGCAGTGCGTGTGGTGGGTATGCGTATGTTCACGGAGCTATTACAGTCAATAGCTATTACAGCTACTATTTATTACTTATGAATATTGCTTATGAATATATGTCTTTATATTCACTATGTAAATTTATATGCCAAGTGAGTCCTCTGACACTTGACCGAAAGGACACACAGAGTGACAGAGAACATGGAGGACAGAGCCAGCCCTCGCTGACAGAGATGCATGCCACAGAAAGGTCCACGGCCATGCGTCTGTCATGGGCTGCGGCAGTACTCTTCAGTGTTTATTATCTTATCTATTTATTGTACAGATTTAAAAGTTGGCCTCCTGGTTTACCTTCAGTCTCATCTGGACTTGGGTAGAATAAGGCAATCTCCTGAAGCTACTCAGCTCAGCGGCCAGGCTGCCACACTCTCTGGGCTTGAAATGCTCAAGACAGTGACGTGTCATGGCCACTTCCCAGCTGTGGGGTCACCCTGTCCTATCCTGCCCAACAGCAGTCACTCCCTGGATGGTACCTTCATCTCACTGTACTCTGGGTGGAATAATCAAAAGAAAATAATAAAAGTCAATCTAGTCCCTGTCATGACAACGTGGAGAAAGCTTTCTCCTTCATTTTAAAAAGAAATCTAAAGTTAGGTTATCATGAGCATGATAAAAATTATACTCAGAGGCAGTGCTCACTTTCACGCTGCCTGGTGCATGCTGAGCACAAAACCATTAACACACAAGTTTTCTTCTCTAAAATGTCCATGTTGCCACGGCTGAGAAGCCCTTGTTAGATAACGGAATTATTTTTTTTAAAGTGGTAATCAAGATATAGAAAGTAAATCAAAATACACGTAACAGAATGTTATTTTTGCTGTAGAGATAAATAAAATGAAAGAATCCTTAAACCTAATTTTTTTTAATAGTTGCTCATTTAAAACGTTTTTATTGTTGTTATGCTTTTCCTTTTCAATGAATAAAAACCAAAATGAAAGAGTTCTTGAGACACTACTGACTACTCAGATAGCTGAGGGATGCTTGTTGCCCAACTCTTCTTAGATGAAGTCTATTCTTCCATAAATCTTATCTTCGTGCCTTTCCTTCCATCAGTGGGGACACTAAAGTTCTTTACTGTTACTCGGTATCTTCTCCCTGCTCTGTAAACTATTCCTTTTAACGAGACAGTGGTCCCTAGGCTGGGCATGACGCTTGTCTTTCTTTTGTTAGTTCCCATGTTCAGTGTTCGGCAATTAATAAGAGGGCTTGGGGGGGCGGCAGGAAGTGGGGGGAGGAGGCAGACCCCCCGCCACAGGAAGTCGTCCTCGGGCAATCGTGGTGTGTAAACAGTCCTCCACCTGCCCAGGGTGACAGAACAGCCTGCCGATCACAAGTCTGCTGATGACGGCTCCGTTCCATATTCATGAGTTTTAAGTGATTCCTGGGGAAGAAGCTTCTCTGTTGAGCGCACACCGTGGTGACCCTGGCCGTGACGGCCACTGCGTCCCCGCAGCTCTGCTGAGCCCGGCCCACGGGGACACACGTTAGTCGGCCCATGTTCCTCTTTCGTTTGCCCACTGATTCTACAAGTCAATGGAAGTGGTATTTATTTTTAGGCACCTCCACAAAGTAGCCACTTTCACATGTTTTCTTTTTCAACTATCGCGGTGCCTCGAGGGTCGGTAGCATCCCTTCACTGCCGACTTAGGCTCTGTGACCTAAAACCGCCCCCAGGCCCTGGGAGCTGGGAGCAGCTGCACCCCGTCTGCCAGGCCAGATCCAGGGCCATTTTCCTCTGCCCCGTCGTCCTGCGCCCTGGGAGTTTGAATTCTGCGGGTCCCGCCGCCTGGGCTCCTCCGTCCCTGGCTCCTGGTGGAAGGCTCCAGCAGACCGTGGTGTGGGGAGAGGACCCGCGGGGTGTCTGCTCCCTCTCCCCTCTCCACAGTCCCAGGTCCGGTCGGGGTCACCCTCTGGGGGCACTGGGTCCTCTCCGGCTCTGGGTGTTACGTCCTCCCTCTCCCCTCCTCTCTCCCCCTGAGGACAGCAATGGTGTCCTGCTGGTGTCGGACCCCATGTGCTCGCAATCCTCTGGTCGCCTCGAGCCTGCCCACACCTCCTAACCATCTGGTCACTAAACCTTCTGAGTTTCTGCTGTGGCCATGCATGGTAAAAGAGTAAGCAAACCCACCAAAATACATCCTGCACCCCGAAAACAAAAGGTACTAGATGATACACAAGAGCCTTTAAAGACTGAATATTAACATTTCCACGGCTGCGCAGACTCACTCCCGTTCTTCAGGCAGGGACCCGAGGCTCCCCACGGAGGTCTGGGGACCAGGCTGGTTGGACAGCAGGCATCAGTGGCTAGGAGGGACCAGTACCCTCGTCTCTGAATCCCCAGCCAAGCGTCCATTCCTCTTCCCTAACAACCCACAGAGGCTCCTGAGAGAATGAAAAAGCGTCTCAGGTAGCAAGTGACATTCTACACGTACTCGGTAGATAGTCACCAACAGTATGCAATCCCTCCACTTGACGGCTATCAGAATGCAAACATTAAAATGTAGCCTTTCCCCAAACCCCACAAAATAAAGACTATGTGAGTATACCACCTACGTGCAGAATGAAGCTCACCTAGAGAGAGTCCTCAAAACTGCAAACGCTTCCAGAGAATGTTTTTTTTTTCCAATTTAATCTAAATCTCAACTGTTTCTGAGGCTTCTTTTCCTCATTTAAAAGCAGTTAGAACTAACACATCTGCATGATGGCATCAAGAGATGCTATCTGAGGCTCAGTGTGTCGGCTTTGTAATCTGCGCTTGGCCGGTGGGTGGTGAAGTGGTTTATTTAGAGTTGAGAATTTACATGAAAACCCCTTTGTGTTTGTTTGATTTGGAATGGCTTTCCCACAAAGATACAAAGCAACTGAACACCAAGCCATCCACCCCTGCTCCAGGAAATTTGTTTATTTTATGGAGAATAGTTCTGATACTAGGATTAAATGCTTTTAATGTTGCTCAATTCTCATGCACTCAAAAATTTCGAGATAACATCAGAGTGTTTATTGGAGTTTTATTTAAATGAAGATAATCTGAATCACGAGCCATAGAGCAAGACCGAGGTCTGCATGGAAATGGGGGCGGCTCTGCTGGGTGTGTGCCTGTCCCTTAGCCTTTCCCCGGGAACTGAGTGCAGAAGCAAGATGGTGGAGGTTACAGTTCTGTTAGTTTATTTTTGTTTTAACCTGAGATTTAGTTTCCAGCCGCTCCTTTCACACTGAGGTAATTTGTTGTCAGAATAGGATTCAGGCGACCTAGAAATCCTCCCCTGCTACACGTCACTTTTCTCTCTTCTCCTTTCCTCTAAGCTAAAACGTATGTCTTTACACAACGTGCATAATAGATATTTTTTAAGAGACTATTTCACGCTGATGGTTTCCAGCCACACCAGAGGCGAAAGTGCCAGACTTTTTCAGGAAAGGCTGCCCTTGTGATATGTTTTTGGCCGGGAGCTGTAAGGCAAGCGGTAGACGGTATACAGAAGATCTTATTCTTCTATGATTTCCCTGATGATTCTAAATGCACCAAGATTTAGGACAAAAATTCCAACAATGTCCAGTGGAATGCTGCGTTCACATTCTGCACGCGCATCATGGCCAGTCAGCTGTCCCCAGGGGGACACGCCGCTCAGCGATCAGTCAATGCACTGATAAGACGGATGGGCCCGAGCCCCGCGCCAGACCCTGTGCAACACGCTGCCTATAAAAAGACCGGTAAAAGTGCCACTCGGCCTGAGAAGAGCTCAGAGCTGAAGGAGAGAGACAAATGTCCTGAGAATTAGGGAGGAGAGAAAGCACCATGATGACAGCCAAAGGGACCAGCCTGCCCAACCTGCTGAGAACATTATGTGCATTATCTCATTTAACCTTCGCGATAACCCTGCTATCCGAATCCTTCCAATAAAGAAGTCAGGCGTGTTTACTGTGCC
>CM053512.1:1687275-1715224 GCA_028627145.1 Eidolon dupreanum | reverse complement strand
AAACTTAAATGGTGAGCATTTAACAAATTAAGGACTCTTCGCGGCATGCTGTGGGTTCTGAAGGCCCAGACGTCTGAAGGGAACGTGCTCGGCTGCATTAGCTGACGACCAGACCACACAGACCCCCTCAGCTCACGGCTTGGGACGGGCTGCGTCCTCTTCACCCCACTGGGGTGGAAGGGGTTCGCCCATCACACAACAAAGCCATTTCGTACCCTCCACCCACGTTTATATTTATAACCTCCCACAAACTACTGGGGCCTGCTGGTTTTAGCTGCCACTGTACTTACTTTCCAGTTAAAATTCATTTGCGATGATAGTGTTCTCAAATAGAACAAAAATTAAAAAGAGTAAGAGTTATTCAAATACTATTGATTTTGGATTGGTTAGAAGGAAGGGAAAGTTAGTGGAGATGCTTGACAAGTAGCGATCAAAACAAACGAGCAGCGTCCAGATCTTGACTTATCCACCTAAAACAGTGGGGAGAACTGATCTTACCCCATAAAATAAGACATACACACATTCTCCCTCATGAATACTGATACAAGCGAAAGAAATCTTAAGCTTTTCCAAATTCTGCCAATACAAATATCGTCACTAGCGTGGAAAGGCCGCAGTGGGTGTACCATGCCCACGTGCGTCTGCCTGTCACTACCGAGGCTGGCCATCGTGGGACCTGTGTGGGCAGGAAACTGTGAGCAAAGGGGTGTTTCCAGGACTGATGGAAAGTTTGCTCTGCACTTATTTTTTTCCCCTAGACATTGTTTATTAACAGCATTACATGTTTATGAAAACGAAGGCTAAAAATATTGTTATAATCATAACTCTGCTAACAGTCTCACTCCCCAAGTACGTTTTTACTGCCACATCTGAACCTTCCTTGACTTTCAGGCCGTTTTAGAAACTACACCCCGCTGTCCACCAGTCTCCACTTCTTTCCTTATTTCACTTTCCCCCACTTACAGGCATTTTTATGGGCACGTTGCCTGAGCTCTGTTACAGCTGCCTCATTCAAATGTGGGATACTCTGCCCCAAAGGAAGGCCACTGACCACTGAGAACCTGAATGAAGGACCAGGAGAGATAAAATGCCAGCAGGCATTTGGGAGATGATAAGCATTTCAGTGTCCCTAAAGTGCTGGACTGGGTAAGGACAAGGACAGGATGTGGAAGGGTTGGGATGAAAAGGGAAGTTGGGGGCTAAGGTATGTGACAGTAGTCAAGCAAATTCTGCTCTAATGAGAAGCTCATCTAATTGCATATACTTTTAAAATACCAGAAAAGTAGCTGTATCAAAAATTATGCTCCTCAATAAATATAAATAGAAGCAATCCTTTTTCATTGCCCAGAGCTAAAAATTAATGATGAAAGTGAAGATAAAAAAAATATATAAATTTTAGGCAAATTTAATGTAGGTCAAAATGCAAGATAAATAAAATCAATTTATTTAACTTCCAAACTATAATATTCTTTCTTCTCAGAGTTTCTTGTTTCTTATTCTAAAGGAGCCCTGGATCTATTCCTGGACCTTTCCTTCGTCCTTCCCTTCCTCCCTCCCCCCATCCCTTCTCCTCTCTCTTTCTCTCTTTCTTTCTCTCTCTCTCTCTCTCTCTCTCTCTCTCTCTCTCTCTCTCTCTCTCTCTCTCCCCTTTTGTTTTTATCTTTGCAAAAATATAGGCTTGGACATTTTTCTACATAGCATGGAAAATTCTATGGAAAATGAGCAATTCATGGATCTAAAGAAATGTTTTCTCGTAGAGTTAGTAATATTATCCTGTATCATTTAACTCCAATCTGTAAAGGATCAGCTTTTGACTTCCACAAAACCTTATAACCAGTGAGGCTTATGACAGAGGAGAGCTCTGAGCACCTGCTGGACTTCTAAGGACCACGACTTTTTCGGGATGGGACGGGGACACCGGCGAGGTCGGGCGATCTGCACAGAGGTCGCAGGTCGGAGTCCTCTGGTCAGTCGTCTGCGATGTCTTTGGTGGGTGTTCACACAGTTATTCTTTAAAATCTGGGTTGGCCGTTGTTTTTATTGTGGAACACGAGAAAAGAGCTGATCTGAGTTTTTAATTTTGGTTTCTCAGCCTGCCCCTGTTTCATTCTGCCTCCTCATTTCATCCCATCCACCCATCCGCCCAGCAGTCCAGAAAGAGGTCTGGGGAGTGGGAACACAGGGCAGAGTCTGCTCGTCACACACAGGTTCCAGTCTCTCCTGGCTTCTGGCCTGCGACCTGACACGATCACCAACTTCTTCGCAGAGCTCAGGTTGTGTCCCTTCCTGGGAGACCCTCCCCTGCCCTCCTGTCTCAGCAACACGACCCCCAACCCCAGTCTCGGCTTCCGAGCCAACTCGGAGTTTCTTCACAGCATCATCTCCATATAAAGTAATATTTAGATTTATCCACTTAATAATAACTAATAACAATGACTCATTGAGCTCCCAGGGTAAGCTGGGAGCTGTTCAGAATGTTTTACATGTACTAAATCACCTGACCCTCATACACCCCTAAAATGTAGAAACTAATGCTCTCCTCTGTTGAAAGACACCATCGCTAGAGGTTAAATGACTCTCCTGAGGCTGTAGGGGCGGAGCTAGGCCCCTCAGGGAAGTCTAGCCCAGAGCCTGGCTCCCCCTGAGTTACCCTACCTCATAAGGGCAGGAATTTTATTTTCCACTCCTGTGGCCAAACTGTACCAAGCACAGAGAGGTTACGCGGTCCATATTGTATTTGTAGGATGAATAAACGACTGACTGAATGAATGAATGAACTTGAAGGTGGAAGTGTGAGGAGAGAGGAATTAGGAAACAAGTTAATTCTATATAGCAGGTCAAACTCAGATCAGCAACATTCCGGAAACTTCTAATTAGCAAAGGCAGCCAGGGTCAGCATAGGGTAAGTAGTAGCTAAACGGAACAAACGGCAGAACGGATTTTGTTCTGAACTTGCCCCAATCTGTAAGAATTTTGTGCTGAATATACCTTCTTCCTTGAGCAGTTAATCTCTTTCA
Organism: Eidolon dupreanum; assembly: GCA_028627145.1. Taxonomy (NCBI): domain Eukaryota; kingdom Metazoa; phylum Chordata; class Mammalia; order Chiroptera; family Pteropodidae; genus Eidolon; species Eidolon dupreanum. The sequence goes on along the minus strand of CM053512.1, from coordinate 1,712,207 downwards.
TCTTTTTTGAGTCTTTTTGATAAAATGAGTTTTCCAAGGTCGTAAATAGTGTGTTTAAGTATCGCTTTCATTTTTAATCATAGAGGAGGAAAGCCTACATCAAAATCCTGTTTCTTCCATAAAGTAATATTGATGTGTCAGGAGGAGCCGAGAAAACGTGTGGTGGGAATGTGGATGAGATGCTGTTGCTGAGAACCGACAAACCGCAGCCTGCTGTGTGAGAGACACGCTCTTAGGAGGAGGTGCAATTTCCATTTTAAATTATCGGTGATGGTTCAGGTGCATAATTTGGAGGGCGAGAGAAAGGACAAAGGAAGGAAGTGTTGGAATAAAATGAACCTGCATAAATTGAAGGCATGTGTCTGGTCTAAAGGGAAATGGCAAGTTAAAAATGAAAGTTTGCGCTTTCATTTTCGGTTACGAAGACCAGAGTTTGCTGCCTGGCGCTCAGATGAAGCCTGTGCATACACAATACGTTTTGAAATGCAACCCTTTAAGCAGCGACTTTCGGGTTTTTCAAACACTCTTGTAATGTTTTGGGGAATCACCACTTTTGGAAGACTCGTGGGATTCAAGGCTCGCGCCAGGCTTAGGCCTTGGGACCATCACTCACTGGAAAACCCCTGTGAACAATACTTGACAGGGAACAGAAATCAGCCACGGAGCCCGAAGTCGGGTGGGGCCCCCGCTGGCCTCGCTCACCCGCTTCCCAACAGGGACGCGCGCGCAGCGTGAAGCCACGTCGCCGGATCCAACACCGTGACCGCCTCGGCGTCTCGTCTGTCTTTGGAGCTGACTGGTGCGACCAGCATCCAAGACAAAACTGGTTTTCATACTGGCCACCGAAAGCGTTGCAGACCCCACCGCACTTCTCTGCGCGCATTTCCAGCGTCACCCTGGCACGTGTCAGACCCTCGGCCACTCCGCCCCGTGACTCCGTGACCGATGGAGCCTCCTCCGCCCCTTGGGACTCCGGTGACAGATCGCGCCCCTGCCTCGTCCTCTCCAAGCACCACCTTCTCCGCCGCGACCCTGCGGCGTGGCCTGCGCGTCCACCTGGCAGCCGCCGGTGCCGCGTTCCTAGGTGGCGCGTGTCCCCAGAGTGGACCCGTCACCCGCACCTACCCGCAGAGCTCGGGGCAGTACCGACACGTGGCGCGTGACCCACAGGGGTGACCACAGGCTGCCTTAGTCCCTCCCGTGTGGACGCAGCCCGCACACTTCGGCCCTGGACCTGTCCCCTCTGCCTGCCACCAGACGTCTCACCGTGCGTCTGTGTTGTGTGGCATCTGGTTACTGTCCGTCCCCAGAGCTAAGCTGCGTGGGCGACCAGGGAAAAGGCGTGGAAGCAAATCGGTCCCTCCTAGAGTCGGGCAAAATGGCGACCTGTGTCTGCCTCGTTTATCATTTTGTTGTGTAAGAAACAGACACTCGGAATATATTTTCTGAATAAGAAATTGAATCAGTAAATGAATATCTTTCTAATCTAAAATATGTGTTACATAATTAAAACTACTTCTCTCCAAAATCTGAAGTCTCCAACTCGAAACCTCCTTGAGTGTGAAATCTTCCAATAATTCCTAGCTATCCCAGAGTACATCAAAGCTCATCAAAAACCTTAGATGGCTTTTGAAAGACCAAGCAGGGATAATAATAATAACAGTAACTGATATTTATTATTTTATATTTTCCAAAGCACTTTTATTTACATGACCTTTTCTGATCCTCAGTATAATCCTGGGAGGTCCATATCCAATTATTCTATTTTTAGATGAGAAAAGAGGCTTGGAGAGTATGGGATACTTGTCTTTGATAGCTATTTGGCCAGTAAGCGACTGGATAATTCTGTAATATCAAGTTCTCTATTCCAAATACTGTATCTCTTCACTATAATAACCTAAGATTCTTGGCTTAAAACAAAATACTGTTAGGGTGGGGTGGGGTGGGATGAGATGGGATAGAATAGGATTATCAGTGCCTCCTCAAATTAATGGAAGTTAGATGGGCTGAAAAGCTGATGAAAAGTTTGCTTTATTAATTCAACATATTTTATTGAGCATCAGGAGGCACTGGTCACTAGTCTTTTAGATGTCTGCTAGTATTACTTTCCTAACTCGTTTCTTAGAGTTACAAAACTCCAGAAGAAAATAACCACTTTCAAAAAAAATATTTGTAATATCTTCCAGTTTTTAATAAAGGGAAAATTAATGTCATTCGTTGTTCAATAGTGCACAGATTCTACTTAATGTTTAAATAAATCTAAAAGAAAACTGGCTGTTTTTTTTTCTTACCACATCTCAATCCCAGCTTTCCACATGCAAGCAAAAAGTATTATTTTTTCCGCCCTCCCTTCTTTTATGGCCTGAAAATAAGAAGGGAAAAATGTACTTGTACTTAAATTCCATACCACTTGCTGCACCTACTAATTTTCACAATGGCTGCTGAGTTTTAGGTTAAATAAATGTTTAAGAGCCAAAATAAAATACATCACTTGGTACCAAACTAATTCCTGACTGATATTCCACTGAAACTTTGGGTTCCACTGCTCTATAACTTGGGCTGGAATTCTAAATCTGTCATTTGTGGTGACGATGGTATTCTACATCAGGCTGTCACTGTTTCATTTTTGATACTCAGCCCTTTTACTGTATATTCAGCCCCTAAACTAAAAATTGAAAAAGGCTCACCATAAAAAAAGTGGTAGTTCACATCCTAGAAATTAACATTTTGGAACTCAAATAGACATTTGTTGGTCAAACACATGTAATACTGTAAGTAAACAAGTTTAATTTTCAAAGGTATAAAATTTCTAATTTAAAAAGCCTTGACCTTGATTATGTAAAGTTTCATTTTCATTATCATGCCAATTTCCTACCTTCTCGTCCTACTCCCACTGAGATTTCCTTAAGCCCTTTCTTTTCATGTATTATGAATAAATTCAATGCAGTTCTCTGGGATTTATTCCAAGTAAAGAACAATGAGAATTTGGCTTTTGATTTTTATATTCATAAGTTGTTTTTGGAAAGGAACCATTTGAGAAACACTGGTAGTAATTGCCTGCTATGCAGAATTGAGAAGACTCAGTACCCGCAATTGCGATTCACTTGAAAGCTAAGTACCAGGAGCCCACAAAATGCTTTCGGTCTAGTGCCAAACCTAAAACTCAGTCTCTGGAAGAAAAATCTCTCCCTTCCACTGGAAAAGACAGATACCAAACTGAGAACTGAACTTCCTTGTGTTTGTTTTGGAAATGTTTTAGTCATTGGGTCCTAAGTAAAATAATTCCTTTGAGGAGGTGGTTGGAGGTAGGGAATATTGATGGTAATTTACACAACGAAAATGTCTTAAAATACAGGGCATGTTGCAGTAACAATCTTAAAATCTCAGTTACTTACGAAAAGGGATTATTTCTTTCTCTTGGAATTTAGCACAGACCAACTACGTGTTCGCTCCTGCCTCACGTCAGAAACCAGGCCAATGAAGCAGCTTCTATCGATACTTTTTTTTTTTCTGATTATCATGGCATAGGGAGAAAAAAGAGACAGTGAACCACACATCGGCTCTTAAAGTTTATGCTAAGAAGTGGCACGTATCACTGTTCATTTTCATAGGCCAAAGCCAGCCACATGGCCAGGTCTGATGCCAGCGGGTCAGAAAAATAGGATCCTCCTTTTGAGAGCAGCTTCCAATGTCTGGGAACAACGGTGCAACTTACCACAAAACCTGCGTACATAACTGGATACTAAATTATGATACATCCATTATTAAATAAAGATACTTAATAACATTTCATAGCTACTGTATTTCTATCAACTGCCGGATCAATGAGAAGAATTTCACATGTGTTAATTCATTTATGTTTAAGACATTGGTACGTAATCATTCCCATTTTTAAGATGAAGCTAGTGAGGCTTAGTGAAGTTAACGTGTTCTGTGTCGCACAGATAGTAAGTAATGAGCAGAGCTGACCCAAAGCCATGTGCACACCCATAACAATTCGTTGGTTTATATGTGTACTTGAACCCGTACTTGAACTTGAAACTATGTTACAATTTTTCTTCTTGCTTTATAAGTTGGGTTATCTCGAGTGACAGAGGTCCCTTGAACAAAACATGGATCTCAGCCCCGCGAGAGAGCAGCAGGCCCGGGAGGAAGGCGAGGAGAGGGAAGTGGCTGCCTGCGTGGGCGCTGGGCTCGGGGAAGGGTGGGGCAGCTCAGCTGTTGACACGACAGAGCCACTCCTGACCCGTGAGGTCTGAGCCTTTCAAACCGAGCACGACTAATCTTATCGTTGCTGACACTTTACATGTGTTCGCTTGACCTTGGGGAAGAGTGAGCAGATGTGAGAGAGGGGAGAAGGTGAATCTCGGCAGTCTTCTCAATCAGCCATTTAATTTGATTCATTCTGTCAGGAGCCTATTGGCAGGTACGAAAACAACCTAAATGCTTTCTGTCGGCTTGAAGAGTCCCTGAGAGGCATGTGACTGGTGCTGCCATCCTTGCTCTCGGGGCAATGGCAGTGGTGGCATCCCATGTACCCGTGTAGAGCTAACACCCAGGCCGAACTCATCAAATGGATGATCCCATCTGCATGCGGGGCCAGTGGTCCCGAGATGCCGCCCACGGAAGATTCCACAGGGAGCTGCGTGGCGTGTATGTTCTGCTGAGTCTGCTTGGAATGCCTGCGCCGCTAGATCCAGCCCTGGAGTGGGCCTGGCACCCAGCTCCGGCGAACGGCCCCAGCCCTTGGCTCCAAGAACTGACTTAGAGGTGGGCACCTACTCCAAGGGCTTTCCTTCTGGAATCACCAAGGATACCTGCTCGTTCTGCCACATGGTACGTAAGGACGACAAACAGGCCGTTTGTAGCACTGCCGTCTGGCTGCACAGAGATGAGAAAGCCATTTTAAGGAAGAGAAAAGGAGGCCAAAACATAATGAAAAGTGCCATGAGGAAGAAGAAGAAAATTTCCTGGTGACATTATTTAGATCTGCTCACTGTCTTGATTTTGGTGATGTTCTTACATTCTAACCGCATGGACTTGCCACCGAGATGTGCGTGCCTGTCAGGGACATCGCACAGCTTGCCACTGTCATGTCACACCACGCTGGCTTTTATCACAACGAGCACCCGAAACCCAGCGTCGCAAAGATGCAACATCATCTAAAGAAGTGTGGTTCCAACTGCTGTTGTTCAGTCACACGCCACCGCAAGCCAGGGGTTGGCACGGTCTCCCACACACGCGGTTAAACTGGATGGAGATCTCCAAACCCAAAATTTCCCATTTTCATGAATGTAATTTCAAAGGTTTCCTAAGGCTATACGAATTCAGTTGTACACACAAAGAAGAATTGAATTATTGGGGTGTGACCACAGGCAAAATTTTGGGGATGTTTTCTAAATCTCAGGGAGCCATTTTTGATATCCACTTTCTGTAATTTATTTTTTACTTTCATCTTTGCTATATGAGAAGTAACACACGACCTATTGTTGAACTCTTCAATGAAGCCTTGAAAAGAATATGAAGACTATTTTGTCTCACTCTTTGGATATAAACAGCTCTGAAAATCTTGAAAGAAATATAGACATAAACCTAATCTAACAGGATACATGGTATTGTCCTCACAATAATTATCTTTGCCTCTGTTGTAGTTAATAAAGCATTTCAAGTTATTTTTCCTACATTTTATAACTAATTAAGAAATCTCATTTACTTATTTTAAATTATTGTCAACCTGCCCAATTTAGAATTGTAATATGAGCTGTTTTAGGATTTTAGGTCTGCAAGAAGACATCAGTGTGTTCTTCAGTTTTAATATCATAGCAAGAGTGTTCATTAGCAGGCTTTTGCCCAAACTTGCCCGGCCTTCAATAGGGTTCAAATCCAGTTAAACTCTCATTCCATCTAAACAGCTGCTATCTTCTGTTCAGCACATCTTTGCCTCAACGAGACAGTGATCTAAGTGTGTATCGCAACTGGACCCTGTCCCAGGAACCTGGAGTGAGTTCCAGCCAAACGCAGGCTGCACTGGCTAAGCGATAATGCCTGAGAGACCGCGGGCCCCTGCTCCAGGGATGAAGTATAAACCCCGGGAACAACCAAACACGAGTTGCTCTTCAGCTTGTGTGTTCTTTCTATTACACTGAGACATAGTTTGACACTTCGAAAACAAATGCAGAGACAAAATGGGGTCAACGATGACCCAGCCGCGACCTCATAGTTCTGGCAGGGGTAGCACCGACCCACTGATCCTCCGAGCCTACCTGTTAAAAGGGGAGCATGGGGGAAGGCAGGCTTTACCACCAGTGATTTCCAGGAAGTGTCAGTAAATTGAAACTCTGCGGTCACTAGCTAGAACCTGTGTTTTAGAATCCAAGTACTCAGAATTAAAGATCGTAATATGATTGAGTTCAAAAGAAACCCAGATATCTCAGGGTATCTAGTGAGGACAGAGAAGGCACTCTGAACATCATCCACTCACATTCTGCTTTGTTTTATTAACTACTTATTTATTACACATGAAGAATATAATAAAGGTTGCCTTTTTCTCATTTTTTAATGCCATCCCTAAAATGGTGAGGCTCTTGCAGGATGAAATCACCGGGCTCAGATTGGCCCTTCCACAGAAGGTCAAGGGGAGTGGTGAAGTCACCATGAGTAAACACCCAAACACTTCCAGGCGGAGCAAGTCTGGGCTAAGTTCCTGCCATTCCCAAATTCACAGCTCCTGTGGGACATGTCACCCCACAGAGCTGTGAAGGATGAGAAATTCTACCCTAGAGAATCCTGTTTATAAGAAGTTATTCACATCCAGTAATCTCAGGAGATAGGAACACAGCAATGTTGAAAATTACCTAGTAATTGTTAATCCTTGGAGGAAAAATTAGACAATTATTTTTGAAAACATCGAAAGCCTCATATGATAAAAATTAGACTCCCACATGTGGTCCAATTTCTACTCATTAATTATGAAGAAGTTAATAATTACTAAATTGCCAGCGGTCAAAAAATAATCATTCATCACCAGAGAAGAGCTGAGTTTTTACCAAAAATGATCAAAAATATTCAGCTGGCTTTGGAGCTTTTGGTGTCTGAGACTTTTCCTGACATATGTACGCAACTCATCAACCTGCTGAATTATTTCAATGTCTCACAGCTGCAGGTGCTCCGACACATTATTCTGCCCATCTAATAAATAAAAAGTGTCTTAAGGGCTGGTCTTACAGATCTTTGAACCCAAACATTTAACCCCTTGCCTTGTGTGTAGTACAAACTTATTCAGGGTTCTTAATAAATAATCAATCTATTGCAAAGTGTTCAAGACCAAAGTATTCTCTTTGTAAAACCCGGTAGAGAACTATGACAAATTGAATGCAAAATAAATGTTTATTGAGGAGCATGTGCATAATGATGTTTTTAACACTTATTAAACGCTAGGGAAACATTATAAATACCTTCCCAAAATTAACCTGGGACTCCGAAGGGTTATATGTGATCTAAACTCTCTTTGTTCCCTCAAACCTAGAAATAGCATATAAGACTGTCTTGGAATTGAGCACAGTTAATAAAGGAAAATAAAGAGCAAGAGAGAAAAAAAAAACTGCCAAGCTGTGATCATATATTGCTTCTACATGAATTTATCCACTAAGTATATTGATTCTGGATGGACCACACAACCTGAAGTTGTACAAATGATTCTAGTTTGCCCCAACTCTTAGCATCCTCAGGAAACCGGGAGAAGTAAAGCAAACTCTCTCTGCAGGAGATCACATCTATCTTTGACCTTGATGAACCTAGACAATAATTTTCCATGGGCAGCGACTAGCAAGCAGCCAAAGATAAAAAGGTTCACAAAGAAACAAGACAATATGAAACAGACCAGAAGAAAAAAATTACAGAAACAGGTCTGCAAGTACACCAGATAACTAGAATTATCAAATAAATATTAAAACAAATATGCTTACTATGTTTTTTTTAAAAAATGACAAATGAAAAACCTGCAGAGAACAAGAAACTATAAAAAAGATTTGAGAAATAACTAAATTAGTTGTAGAATTAATAATATAATAACTAAAAACTCAACCACATTTGTGAACCGTAAGCTAGATCAGAAGAAATTACTGCAAAGGGAACAAAGGTCAGTCTCAGATGGCTTCACTCGTAAGTCTAACAGACGTTCAAAGTTCAGAAATTAAAAGTATAATTCTGATCTCATATGACTTCCTCTAGGAGACAGAAGAGGTAAAAACATTGCTCGACTCACTTCCTGAGGGTCAATGCCAAAGCTTGAGAGAAACAAAAGAAAGAAACAGCAGGTCACTGTCATTCGTGAACACAGATACAAGAATCCTACCAACTGCGAGCAAATTGAATCTTGCTATATACAAAATGAATAAAACCATGATTAAGTTTACTTCAGAACTACAAGATAGGTGGAACATTATAAAATTTATGAATGTATGTAAAATAGGCATAGAAAGGACCTTAGTTAAAAACTTTAAGCAAATGAGAAATAAAATGGGACTTTCAAAATATACGAGTTGTCTAAAAGCAAACTAGAGTAAGGTGTATGATGAACTATTTTGAAAGCTTTGCTTCTGATATCATGAATATAGTAATGATGCTGCTATCAGCCATTTAATTCAACATTGCATTGGTGGTTTTAGCCAATATGATAAAAAAATAAATCAGGTAAATTATGGTATTGGCATTACAGATTACTGGAGGAAAAAAATGGACTATTTAGTACTTCAATAATTGTGTCTATATAGGTAAAATGATTTGCTACAAAGCAACCCACACAAAAACTCCTTTTAGATAGATGAAGAATTTAAAAATTTTAGAAGAAAACATAGAATGTTATTGTAACTTTGAGGTAAAGAAAATGCCTTCAACATGGTATAATATAAAAATCATGTATTAAAAATATTGATTAATTAGATTACATCATTTTAAAGAACTTTTGATTATCAAGAACTTTTGGAAACATAACACGTTTCAATAAACAGTAGAAAAGCAAGCCATAACCCAGAGAAAATATTTATAAAATACATATTACTTATAAAATATTAGTTTACAGAAAAAAATATATTACAAAATATGAAAATAAAAAAGCATTAGAATAGGACAGATGGCAAGTCCTAAAACAAAAATGGCCAATAAACTTGTGGAAAATGCTAACTTAATTAGTAATTAAGGAAATCTTCATAAAAGCACAATAAGATATCTTTCTAATCTATCATTCTGGCAAAAAAAAATTATAAATCTAATAATTCCAAGAATTGGTGAAAATATGGAGTAACTGGAACTCTTAAAATCCACCAGCAATAGACGATTAATAAATTGCTGCATGTTCGCACTCTGCAGCAGTGAAAACAGACTACTAAGCTACGTAAGTGACATGGAAACATATAAAAACAATTATGAATGAAAAAAGCAAGACGGAAAAACACAGATAGTAAGATTCATTTATATAAAAACAAAAAGCAGGCACAACTGAAAAGCATATAGCTTAAGCATATGGTCGCATAAAGTTCAGGGGAGCAGTGACTTTGGGGGGAGGTGAACAGACTTTGGAGGCATCTGTTTCACTGTGGTGTGTAAGGGTTTTGTGGGGCTGGACTGAAAGATTCATGAGGCCAGAAACCAGGGCTTTCTCTCCTCCATTTGATTCCCTGAGTCGAGCAAAATACATGACATTTTGTATGTGCTCGACAAATACCTATTGGTTAAACAAATTAATACATGGCTTTTGTAAACTGTAAAGCTATGCAGATCAAGATATTTTTATTATCACTTACTAGAGCTTAGCTTGTAGAATCATGAGAATGTAATGAACTACAATATTCAGGGAACACTATTGAGAGGTTGATGTTAACCTGCCATTCTTTGACAAAATTAATTAAAATTTTTATTATTGAAAATTATAATAATCGTGATTACATTTAAATTGTTACAGGACAATGAAACAAAATCTGATTCAGTGAAGCATAATTTGAGAGGCAAATCCAAAAAGAGAGGATTGAAAACTTGAGTTGGTCAATGTCTATAACTTCTATTATATAAGTTTTTTTTAGAAAATAGTTCACAAGTTGGAAGTTTGTGAAATGTGGTTAACATGTAAATAACTGAGAATGTTTATGAACTCAAATGCCCCTCTACCAATGTGTCTCCAATTAGAAAAAGACATCAGATGAATTAAATGTTCATTATATTTGCAGTGTGGAATCAAGGCATCATAACCCATTGTATATTTGCCAGTTTTCTGATTTTTTGGCTCCATTATCCAAATGTCCTGCTGTGATGTTTGTATATTGCATGTGAAAAATATGTATTTGCATGTGCATTACAGCAAGTCATCTAATCCACGCTGTATATTGCTCCCGGCTGTGTTTGATGGAATTGGTCCAAAGAGGGAGAAAAGTCTAGCTGGAAATAATGCCCCGAGAGGACTTTAACTCAACCAGATACTTCGCTTCGTTCATATCATTTCTATATACATATAATTTGATCCAGGATCACCAAAAAGGGAAGGTTTGTTTAGAGGAGGAATTGCAGGTTTTGAAAGCCAAGCTTATTATTTTACTTTATTTTTTTTTTCTACTTATTTGGTTGTCACATCTCTGGAGTTAAGTCCAAATAAAACTTTGAAGATAAAATTCATGAAAGAAATTTGTTGAGAAGACATGTTTTATTCTGGGGATGGGCAGCAACACCTATTAACAAGCTCCCCTTGCGTTCACCTCACCAACGCACTCTGAATCGATCTCCTGGATAGATTAGGAGGTGAGGTGATGAAAGATTAGAGAATTGTTTCATCTTTCAGAAGACAGGCTTGTCTAAGAAAAGCCACTATCTGAAGAAGGCTATCTCTTCAAAGTTTGGCTTTCCTCCTGCACATACCTGGAACAGTGTATTGTGCTAAAACATTTGTTTTCTTCTTTTTTTTAATGGCAGGTGCGGTTATTGTCCATCAGGATATATTTTGGAGCTTCATATATTCCATGTAGCATTTTAAAAACCCTATTGTGTTCTAGGTCATATAAAATTGGTGTCCATAAACAAATTTTACAAATACTATAAGTTTCAGCAAACTATGTACACAACATGTTATATTAATATCTCTACTTTTTTATATTCAAATAGATTCTTGGAAAAAAAATGTTTTTTCTTTAAAAAAAAAAAAGTAATTACAGATCCCAGCTTATCTTCATGAGGCAAAATGAAGTAAAGAAATGGATAGTTCGCCATACTCTGTGGGTGTGGGCACTCAATCTGAGTAGATTACACTATATCCAATATTTTAACTAAATTTTTTTGGTTAATGAATGCTTGGTTTTGACTATGATTTTAATGAATGCTTGGTTTTGACTATACAGAGACATACTTTTACAACTATTTCATAAATCAAACCTACTAATATTCCTTTATTTATTATCACTATATATGAGGTCAAATGGCCATTCAAAATGGATATTTTTCAACAATAATTTAGTGTTTCAAATACTCAGAAGTCTGGTTCAATCAGATGAAGTTTGGGGTACCTGCCTAATTTTGTTTCCTGTTTATATGGTATGTTCAAAATCTTCCAGCTTATCCTAATATTGATTGAGGATATATAAACACATCAATTTTTTTTCAAGTCTCATAGATCTGTTAAATTGTTGAAGTTGTTTTTAGTAAAGAGATTTTCCGTCTTTTCATATTTTTTACAGAGATTTAATCTAGTTTAATCCGTTCAACCTGTTAATCATTGTCTGGTGCCAGATTGCGATTGGTTCTCAATATGTCCCCATATGGGTTCTCATTCCATATTCTTTGAGTTAAATTTCTAGTACTTATTTGAATGTTATTTAATATAATGCATACATCTAAAAGAAAACCACCAGGAAAATGAGCGCTGGTGTAGTATAAAGAAGCCGTTACCAAATTAGTGTTACAAATAGACGGACGACACTGATTTAACAAAAGAAACAGTGACCGGAACCGACGTGTGTCACCTGCTCAGCCCTGACGTGTTTGTGACTGGGTCCGGGTTTCAGCTAGTCACCCGGTTGTGCTCAGTACCTCTGGAAGGTGGTCTGTCAAGACCCCCAGGCTACTGTTGGGGAAAACAGATTCTGCTGTTAAGTTACAAGTCAGCTGGAAGGCATTTCGATGTCCTTATACCCCATGGGAAACACTGGAAAGTCATGCTAATGAATGCAGACATCACCTGGAAAAGAGACCCCCTGAACATCCTCTCCACTATCTGAGTATTTGAATTTTTAGTAAAATGCCTTCAATTTACCATCAGCATGAAAATGGGGCGTGGGTCTTAAAACAAAACCAAACCACCACACACATGCAGATGCTCACATCCGCCAGGGCAGATGTTGGGAGATCAAAGAGGAGCGTTTTGTGAACCCGATGCAACTCTTTCGACCACACAGGCACGCTGGTAAAAGTATTCAGATTTAATTTCAGTGAAAAACATCCACATAATAAAAGTACTGCTTTGGACTCCCGGTAATTTCCACCAAGGGCGGCTCTGATCTTCTATGCAACATAGACAGCAGCCCAGCCATCGGGCTCTGCCACACGGGGCCGCGCTAAGGCTCGTGGGTGGGTGAGAGGAGCCCAGCACGGAGCACGGGGGACAAGCGGGACCAGGCAGGACTGCCAGCTCGAAGGCTCAGAGGCTGCCTGGAGCCTGTGGCACGGTGGTGTCAGGGACCTGCGGAAGCTGTCAACTATGAACGTTACAGGAGAGTGATAAATAGGATCAGCTAAAGCATCATGTTTGGATGCGGGGAGGGGTCTCCCGGGTCAAAACAGTTCTTCCAGAAGGACTGAGTCACGGACACGTAGCTACAGCAACATTCCCAAGGACATAGTGTGTGTCCCCAAGATTACTCACAACGCCCCTTTTGTAATGTCAGCTTCCCCAAGCTAGTCTTGCCACAGAGAACCTAAAGCGGTTGGTTCTTAAACTTAAAAAACTACAGTGACCTCGTGCATTTCATTGAAATCTGATTCCTGTATAAATCTCATCTATAAGTCCTATCCAGTACCTTTTCTCTGTTTTTTGGGGGGCTCCTTTGTTGCCTGACCCTAAATCATAATTCCAGCTACTTCTAAAGTCCAGATGTAATTTTTAAAAAAGCAGAAATAAAGCCAAATTACCCCCAAACAATCCATGTCTAATATACAGAACAAATACACACTAAACCCCACGAGCTAAAACACAGCAAGTTTAAAATTCAACCTTAATTCTGCTATAGCAGAGAAAACTATTTACCAAAATTATAGTCACAGTATAGAAACCTTAAACCTGTTATTGCAGACAAAATAATGAAATTTTCCCTTTGCCATTTTTAGGAAAGGATACATATATTAAATAGGACAAAATAAGCCTAATTAATCACAATAAAATATCTTTAAAATATGATTTTACTCTTAACCTCAAATATTTACTATTTTAAAATAAAGACTTTTGGTAAAAAATAATCACAGCTACCATGTCTCAATTGAAACAGGCCTCTGGGGAGAAAAAATGGTACTTTTGTTAATAATAAAGGTTGACACTTCGAGGATGTAAAATAATTTCTTCTGATCACACAGCTAACGCCCCAAACCAAGCTCCAATGTCAGCCCAACTCTAAAATGGCGCTTTTCCCACCGTGGACGATGATGATGTGGCAGCTGGATGTTGGTCTTAGGGTCACCTTTTGTTTAGTTGTCTTTGTTAGCAACGTTTTCTCTCCAGTATGTCAATATTCAGGTTTTGAACCCAGACAACTTGTACTTAAGTCTACTATAAAACAAACTTAAAGTGGGAATGAAAATTATCTCGAAATTGTCTGTCATGAAAGCATGTATGTTTCTCAAGTTTCAGCTCCATGTTACACCTCCCATCAACTCCAACGTTTAAAAACATTGCTGACATGTAGTCAAATAAATGTTTTATTCATATCCAAAACGATTTTGTATTTTAGTTCCTTGTTATTGTTACTTTTGGCCAAATCCAGTTTTACAAAGTAAAAACTAAAGTTATTTCAAAGGTTCAAGAGACTTATGCTTACTGACCTCCAATGGTCTGCAGTAAAACCAACTGACAAATAAAAGCTCATCTTTTTAACAACAGCCTTTTAATAGTTCTATGCCCAGTCTTCTAAGCAGCAAAGATTTGGGATGATATCGATTTTTTAAATTGGCAACATGGAGATGCTCATCGGAATCTAATAAGTGATGGATAGGGCAGCATACATTTCGATAAAACCATTCAGAATACATTTGCCAAAGTGAAGAGATGGTAAGATCGTGCTCTGCTACTGTAAAGTATCTTCTCTCCCTGAGTTTAGTCTTTATCCTGCACCCCACAACCGCCACACACCCACAAACCCAGAATAAGAAAAATCAGCTCCTCCCCTGGAAGAAAACACTCTTTCCTCCGCCCTGCATGGCTGCGATGGTGCCTGGAGCCAGGCTTCTTCCCCAGAAGATTACTGGGGGGAATCTGAATAGGCGAAGTGGAGGGGACCAGCCCACCTCGCTCACTTGAATTGTCCCTTAGCTTTTCAGGCAATTCAAGTGCCTTTGAAAAGAGTGGGAATAAAGTGGCTGCTGATTAAGCAGAGGGGCTGACGTGGGAAGAGGTTTGCCAATTGTTTGAAAGTCACACTGCATAGACTACAGCCTTTAAAATGGAAACGCATGACAGAGATACAGCACAACAAAAGGATGAAATGACTGAGAAGGCCACAAAGGACAGCCACAGCTTTCCTCTAGTGTCTGTTGTCACAGAAAGGTCTTTCAAAGTATTTGATAGATGTTACCGTCAAATTAAGAACCTAAATTGTTTTTAGTTTTAGCTCCTATAAAAACTGTTTAAGTATTTTCAGTTTCCAGACAAGATTTCCAAATGTGTGCTTTGTCACTTTCCCCAAATAATTTTGAATAGGGTAGATAAAATATTATCTACCAAAAATCAACATTTTTGGTGGGGTAGGTCAGTTTAGAGTAAACAGCTTTCAAATTTGACGTAGTTCCATGCTGACCAACTCCGTCCGAAGCCTCTGCCTTACGACTTGGGAAACTGCTACAGAGACATGTGAGCGGGAACGATTCAGCACCAGTGGTCCGATTGTCCTTTGACTGATCAAGGTTGATTTTGGTCACTGTTTTGTCTCTAATTATGTTAATAGAGAAGTAAACAATGGCCCTGACACTAAGAAATTTTCATTCCTACTTTCTTCAATCAGCCGAAATATTAACCAAAAGAAGTTATGAAAATGAAAGTCTTTAACACATCATAATTCATCTTTTAAAATTAAAAAACTTTTAAGGAAAAGCCTTAAAGATAAATAAAAGGAAAGGATATAGACTGAACTGTCAAATGTATAGCAATCTAAGGAGGAAAGGCTACTTTAAATGCTACCCCAGAACTCCTCATTTTCTACTTATCTTAGAAACATGGTTTTCACTATTACCTGATTCGGCATATTTTGTGAATTTAAATTTTAGGGAAAAGACAACGGAAATAACATAGATCTCCATAATCCAGATTTCTGCAGCCCCTCGATCATTCTGTTCCCCAAACCCACCTGGTTTTTTTTTTTTTTTTTCTGTCTTAGAAGCGTATCAAACGAAAAAAGAATGCATTTTTAAAAACAATCATAAAAGCGTTAGGCAGTGGTGCAGAATGAACCGGGTGTTCATTCTCAGGCAAGCCAAAGGCATGGTCTACGCTACACAACTCATCACAACCAGATTCGAACTTCTGTGTTAGCCATTTCTGCGTTTCACATTTCCACCCATCACTAGACTGAACCAAATCCCCAGAGTCACCAAGCTTGTGATTCCCACCCACGCAGCAGCTTTTCCTTCCTCTTCTGCTCCACCCAGGGTCTTCGAATCCCTCCCTGTCTAGGCCTTCTGCTCCCGCTGCTTACTCTCACAGCCATGACTGAACTCAGTGGAATAAGATGTCTTCTCGATGAGGACCCAGACCCTGGGAAGGCATCTGAATAATCTGTGGTTGTTTGCTCGTCAGAGACTCATTATTTAAGTGGGTATGTGATCGACTAAGACACAGGTAAGCGGAGAAATCTAAAGCAAATGGTACTTAAATGTTTCTTCCTTATATCTCTTACATATTGTCTGGAATATATTATATTTCTGTTTCAATTCCTCAGAGAATTGAATCCTACCTATCCTGAGCAACTGAAGCTAAGAGAATAATATATTCATTAGAACAACGAGAGCTACTATAACTGACAAACACTGAAATCTCAAAGGTTCACATGCTGTCACTTATCTCAAAGGCTCACATGCTGTCACTTATCCGGTGTCACCCATGGTGCGGGGCAGCAAGGCCTGCAGCTCCCTGAGTCCCTCGGGAGCTTCCCTGACCCCTAGGTGAGACATGTGTTCACTCCACCCACAGGCGTCCACTTCTGCGGACCACCCATCGCTGACTAGGGGGCTTGCGGGGGAGCGAGAGACTGGCACAGGTTTCAGTTCATCCTCACGAGCCGAAACTTCAGGTGACTTTCCCCACTTCATGTCCATATTTCCTTCCTGACTGACAGCCCAGGACCAGAAAGCAACAGCGACAGAAGCAACAGCCTCATGAAACTGTTTAACCAGCCTCCCGAATTGCGTTAGGGAAAATCCATATACTGTCTCTCCATCTCTCCATCTCTTCCTCTATCTCCATCTCCATCTCCATCATCTCTATCTCTATCTTCTGGTGGTTCTACTTCTCTAATGAATCCTGATGGATATTACCTCGGCTAATGACAACAATAGTGAGAGGAAATTTTCTTTCAATACATCATGTCTATCTTTATGGGGAAAAATTAATTCGACCATCACAAATCAATTCCAGAGTAATGCTAGATTTAAATTAATATACTAGGCACATATATACATCAATATGTATGTATATAACAACTGATAAACTTGACTGCTTTAAAATTGAATACTTCAGTTCATCAAAAGACATTGCAAAGAGAGTCTAAATGCAAACCCTCAGCAGGAAAAGATAACTGCAATGTATATATCAAAGGATTTATATCCTGAAGCTATAATGCAGACCTACAAAGCACTAAGAGAAAGGCAGCAAAGCAGTAGAAATTTGAGCAAAAAATATGAATGAGCTGTTCAAAAAGAAAATATCCAAATAATAATAAACATAAAGAGCTGCTCAACTTTTTTAGACATCTGAAGAATGAAAATTCAAACCATAAAAGGATACCCTCACATACTTATCAGATGGTTCAAACTGAAAAAACAAAACAAAACAAAATCAACTGTTGACAGCAATATGGAGCAACTAGAACTTGATAACTGCTGGTAAAATTTTAAACTGTTTCAATCATTTTGGGAAACTGATAGAATCTACAAAATCTAAACTCAAGCATTCCCATGACTCAGCACTTCTACCCAAGCACGGATTTCACAGAAATACACAGGCAGCTGAACCAAGTGACCACAGTAGCACTATTTGGAATAGCAAACAAACAAACAAAAAACCCACACTAGAAATAATCCGACAGTTAATCACAGTAGAATAAATGATAATTTCTGGCATATGCATACATGGACTTACATACAACAATGGAATTAAATTGCAACTACACATAACAACATGGACACCCAAACATCCCATTGATTAAGACTCCAGCTAAAACAGAGTACATACATTATTATTCCATTTATATAAAGTTCATAAAGTAAGGGAAAACTAAGGGGCTAATTACTGGGAAAGGGCACGAGGGAGCCCCTGGAAGGTTGTTAATATTCCATTTCTTTATCTGAATACTGGTTACATGCATGTATTCGATTTATAAAAATTCATGAAGGTATACACTTAGGATTTATGTATTTCTATGTACATATGTGGTACTTAAAAGCTTATGTTGAAAATGATACCACTAATTGAGGAGAATTACAGATATTCATTTGTCTAAGGTCAGCTGTCTGGTGCTCACAGAAGCGAGACACAGACGGAGTCAGCCCGCCGTCCATACTCCCCAATACCGTGACATCCGTCAGTCCCCTTATATATATATATGACTAAAGGTCTTTATTACGAGGTGAGGGACTCGATGGCCACTATAAAACATAAGTTCTTTGGAAATATCGGCTTCGTGTTCCAGCAACTCAACACAAAATAAAACATTAGAACAACGTCCAATCCTAAGTTGGGAACCACTGGTTTCAATATTAAATAGTTAAATATAGAATTACTGTTTAGGGAAACACAATGGTAATAATAGCAAATATTATGAAAAAACAAGATGCATGTTTTGACCACAAAAATTTGGAGAGCCTAGTATGACATTTCCACAAGTTTCCTATATTCTTTGAGAGCTATCCAAGTAATAAATCCGTCTTACACCATCTCATGATGGAAATCGATAGGGGCTCAATTCAGAATGCCAGGCAAATGTGCACACGAAGTGATCACACACCAGACGCAACGCTGGAAGTTAACGTGGCTGAGAATCCGGAGTGTTTTCAATGAAATGAGATCGCAGTTACTGATGGACTGAAAAGTTCTCGTGAGGTTTTTAGAAGGTTTCAAGCCAAGTTTATTTTTTGGAAGTGTGTCTAAAGACTTCCATTCCTCTAAAACTGCTGAAACTTTTTAAATCCTAGCCATCACTCAACTGAAAAATCAGTCTCAGTATAAAAGAACTTCATTCCCTTCGGTCACCCAGTCAGCCATTCGGCCATCCACGGATCCTCTTCCAAGCTCCAGGGACTGTGTTAAGAGCTAGACGCAAAGGGATGAAGGGAACATGGTCCCTGCCATGAAGCGCCTCCCAGTCTAAGGAGATCTGTGACATAAGGCAGAGTTGTCGCTGAACACCACGGTGTCGAATACCACGATGTAAAGCATACTTTCTGGAAAGCCATATTATCATAGTCGCTAACACTTAGTGAGCTTACTGTGTGTTGAATATGGAGATTGACGTTCCAGTAGACTGAGCCACGTGCCCAGTGTCACCAAACTAGCGATGCCAGCACCGGCTGCACGTCCAAAGTCTTCATTCCAGATTGCCTCACTAAACTGGCCCCGATATCCACCACAACGTGGAAGGCGGTGGCGAAAATGACAACTTCAGAGCGACCTCTGCGGGTGGCAACAGGGGCACAGCTCAGGGTGAGAATTCCACCGTAGATGTCACTTTGGGGACATGGCTATTTAGCCTGCACAGTCTCATTCGGTTCCTAGGGGACTAGTCTACCTGTGCTCATACCGCCTGGAGTCACGTATCAGGTCCCAGGGTTAAGTGACTATCGCGCTGCAATGTGCGCCCAAGCAAATCCCTCCTAGGGCGGCGTCCGGAGCCCCGGGAGTGCGTGTGGCCTCCTGGCAGCCCGCGGGCACCGGCTGGGTAAGGAAGAGCGCTCCCCTCCACCCACACCTGCCTCTCAGGTGCTCTGTCACCAGGCTGGCACCCGGCAACGGGACCTCACCGGCACCCGCCACCGTCACGAGGGGCGGGGCCACCTGCCTTTCTGCCTCCTCACTTCCCCGTTAGGTCACTTTCCCTGGGGAACAAAACTGAGCAAGTAGGCATGCAGTCTGAATTCCAGCGGTCGTTTGCGACAGATGCGATGCTTTGCAAAGCGGATGAAAAAGTAGCCACTGCCTCCTGCTCGGAGACATCTCTGCCAGTGTCCCAGCAGACACGGGAGTCCTCGCTACGGCCTCCGGGTCCTGGCAAGGCCACTCCAGAGGGGCCCGCCGCGGGAGGCCTCGTCTCGTGGACACTGGGCTGCACACCGCTGGCGCGAAGTCGGAAACGAACACAGCAGCGCCCGCCCTGCCTGCTCGCCCTGCCCCCTTGCGACGCACACCTGTGACCGGGTGTGGCTGCTTCACGTTGTTGCCGCAACTGTCACCAGTCCACGCTAGTGAAACCACCAAGTCACACTTCCAAGAAGACCTCCAGAGATGGAGCCTCAACCTGCTCTCAAAAGTACCAGAAAGGAGGAACTCTGTTTAAATATAGCCGCGACGTCACGTGTGTGTGGCCACACCGGCCTCCCCTGCCGAAGTCTGAACGTGCTCTGAGTAAGGGAGCTCGTCCGTGAGTCACAGCAGCTAGAGACAGGCTTGTGCCTGGACACAGACGGAGCCAGTGCATGCCTACAGCACGTGACCCAGCTGGCCCGGAGCCACCCGGCGCCCCTCACTCGGTTCTCCCCCGTGGTGCCTGAAGAAAAACGAAATGGGTCATTGGATGACAAAGATGAAACACGTGTCTGAGATTTTTCACAGGCAATTTTATTTTTATTTCTTTGCATTATTAATTGCTTGGTATTCAGTGATTTTTCTACCTAAAAAAATTTAAGTTAACAAAAAACGCTCAATTCCTATGCTATTTTTTTTCGAGGAAGATAGAAAGGAAGTGGCACATTTTAAACCTTTTTTAAAACTATAGAATTGGCTGCAAACTAAGGTCTCCCTGTCTTATTTTCTCCCATCCCCTACCTTATGTCCAAATGTCTTTTACAACTTGGTCCGTTTACATTCAAAGTAAATATTTGAAACTATTTTTAAAAGCCATTTTAATAGGCATCAGTAAGTGGTCTTTCTAAAGAAATCATTTGAAAGAGAAGGCTCGTAATGTTCTCCTCTTCCTATAATTCTTTCAGAGTTTGTATTAAACCACTGACAGCAAAAGATGCTGGTGTTGAGACACTCTCTGTAGCCACAATGAGTAGAGAAGACAGAGCATCTGCAATAGACTAGACTATTTAGGGAGGAGGGTTTTTATCAGTTTTCTTCAAACGGTGAACTCCATATGTGAGCACTTTTTACTTAGAACAAATAATTCCTCATACTTCTAAGCGGATCCTGAAAATATCTGCAAAGTTTATATTCTGTGATGAGACAAATTTGGGGATAAACCAGCATCTCTCTTCCCACTTTTTGATGTTGGGCTACCTTGATTGGACAAAAAAAAAAAAAAAAAAAAAAAAAAAAAAGGAGCTGTCAATCTGTTTTGTTTTCAGGTCTTTTCTGTTCCTTTTGAAATTAGTTCCAGCCTGCTTTTCGTAGCGTTGTAACCAGCCTGACCTAATTTAATGACCATGACTTGTGTGGTTTCAAGATAAATACTTCATTCAGCCTGCCTGCGTTGTGTACCCTTCCCTCCCTTCCATGCAGCCCTCAATGTTCTAGCATTCAAAGCCCCCGCCACCCCTGTCTTTATTGGGCTAACACAGAGTTACTTTTCATGGTGGTGTCTATAGTCACACGTTTTCTTTGATGCCACATTTGCTTTCTCCCCGCTTTGCTGTGTCCATTGCTGTGCTGGGACCCGTGGGCCTTTGTGGGACCCAGACTAAACATTCTTAGACATGAGTCACGGAGCATCGCTACTATACGTGTTGCGGGCACACCCAACTGCTCCGGCTGAGACATACAAGGGGAAAGAGGAGGCTGAGAGGGACCAGACAGGGACTCTGGGCTTTGAAACACTGTACTGAAAAACTCCAGTCCACAGAGTGTACCACCGGGCCCAGGGAAAGAGCGGACACTCGCTCGGGCTTTTTAAAAACGGAAAACCTAGTTCTGCTATTCCAAATTCACTGCGAGTCTTGTAAGGGGACGCTTACCATTTTACTGGTGCTTTCTTTCCAAGGAAAGAAAGGTTTGTACAGTAAAAAGATCACGTGCTCTGGCCATTGAGAGACCCGTGTGCTCTAGTAAAACGAACATCGTGGCAACAGGCGAGTGAGTAACCAGCACAGGGTCTCAGGAGGGCGTGCCGGATTGACCAGAGCTAACCTGTTAACCTCCGTGAGCTCACCCCACGGATACCAGCCGAGGGAGCCCTCTATTTTTCAGACAGAAACATATGCTGAATTCTTAGGGGGAGTAAAACAAAGTATAAAATCAGATCTGAGTCCCACAGGAAGGGGTTTTGCCACAGGTGTTGCGTGCCTCTGCAGACCCCTCCTCTTAAAAAAAAAAAAAAAACGTTCCCACAGCACGGCGCCTTTGCAAATTGTCCCACAGAAGATGTGAATGGGGCCCATTCTGCCACATGCAATGCCATCTGAAATGGCACAAAAACCTGCTGTTCCACAAAACAGACCATTCTATTAAAAAAAAAAAGTTAGAGAAAAAGGAATTCAAGGATGTTGTTTCTCTGTACAAACTGGTTTGCTGGGGCGCATGAAAAGAGATTTTTATCTTGCAAATGAAGTAGAAAAAAATAATTGCGAAGACATCATTAAGAAACAAAAGTTCCATTTTAACTATACAAATAATATTGTACCTTAAACAAACAGAAGGAGGCGTTTTGTAAATGCCAAAAGCCAAAACCTTGTAGATTAGCAGTGAAACAGTTTCATTTCCTTGATTTTCACATTGTATCAAAACTGCCAAGAAAACAGTTTCTAAAGACCACCACCACAGTGGTCTTCAGAAAGTGACAAATCCCTTTAAACTAATCTTTAGCCAGAGAATAGTGAGCACAAATGTAATAAAATAATGCCGAAAATCCCACAGCAAGAGGTCACAGTTTTTACCAATTAATTAGTATGCTCGTGTATCATCTAACCTAGGGAAGCAGATATCCCTGTAGCATCTTAAATAGTGATGGTTGATACTGAATGCTTTTTTTCCTCGACCAGCTATGAGCTATAGCTCCTCTGTTCACTAGTCAGTTAAGGACTGAGAGCTCTAACTTGATTAACTCTGACGTTAATCACAGAAAGTACAGCAGGAGCCTGGCACCTGTTCTTTTCTTTTTTGTCTTTAGACCTTTTAAGTTCTTTATCCACCTGGAACCAATTTTATTGAAGACAATAATGTGGGGATATAATTTATTTTCTCTCCAAAGATTATCCAGTTATTCTAATATTACTTATTGAAAACTTTGTTTAAAATTTTGTCCATTTTTATAAACCAAATCTTATATGTAGTTGGTTCTACTTTTGGACCAGTGCGTGTTACGGGAGAGGGGCGGAGTCCCCGGACTGCAGTCCCTCGGCGCAAGGGGGGCGGGGCTACGTGGAGTCACGAAATCCCTCGTTAAGGGGGCGGGGCTACGTGGGGTCACGAAAGTGCTGATAAAAGCTCGTGCCTCACAGGGAAACCACGCTACATAAATTTAGAACTGCATACCATTTGAGATAAACGTGCACGATTTTCAATGGTGACTAGTAATCAATTCCAATTTAACTATATAATTTAGCCAAAGTTTAAATATTAATAAAACCATTATTTACGCATTCATTTTTCCAATTAGTGACTAGCCCTAGGACATCTAGCCAAGGGCTTATTTTAAGGAAACTTATGAATGAATTGGCACTAACACTATATTAAAAAAAAAAAAAGATTAGAGTACAGCAAGATGAGAATAAAGACATCTTAATATTACTAGAGTATGTAAAAAGAGGCTACGACTATCGCAACAAAGTTTTCTCCCTAAAATTTATATAAAATACTGCACATTTAGAATTAGGAGAATTCTAAAATAAAGATATTAAAGGGGAAATTTTGAACCACTAAATATTATAATATAATTTAAAGCTAGAGCAAGTCTAAAGACAAAAAAAAGAAAAAGTCGCCCTTGAAACAGAGGAAAAAAGAGCATTTTTACAGTAATTATAACCCTTTTTAAACAAGACTATAAACAAATAGTAAAGAACAATATTGATTAATTTGACTATAATTGTGAAATATGGCATAAAATTAAAATATGTATTTTTAAATTAGAAGAAAATATTACAAAATAAATGGCAAAAAAGGAAGATGTGATATCAGAAATATACAAGAGCATTTGCAGTAAGAAAAAGTGACTATTCCAAGAGAAAACTGAAGAAAGCACATAGTCAATTCAATTGATATGACTAATGTTGTTGATGTTATTATTATTATTACTAATGAGTTCCAAGCTCTGTGCTAAAGAAATTGGATACATCGTATTACTGAATTATAACAGGAAATGCACAAAACTTGCATGCACCATCATCCCAGTTTTGTAGATAACAGAAAATAATCGACAGAGCAAAGACTTGGATTCCGACTCCTAAACCCGTAACTATTGATCAGCAACACCTCCCTTCAACATGGAGGTATCACAGACCGCGCTCTGCTTCCCCACGTGCGCCCTGGGACTTCGTGGGGTTCGTTAGAAATGCAGGACCTCAGCCCGGCGCCCAGGCCCGCCCAATCACAATCTACCTCTTACAAGGTTCTCACTGATTCTTAAGTCTTTCAACTTCGAAGAGCACTACTGCTTACCAAACTTTCATAACGTTAATTTGATTAATAAACGTTATTCAAAAAATTACTTTTCATTGGTGTCGATGAAAAGTCATGGGTAGGGCTGGGAAAAGTTGGGGACGGGAAGAGAAAACCCACTTGGTGAACATGTAGTTTGAAACCTTCGGAAGGATTTTGAGGAATTTTGTCAATACCCAACAAATTTAACGCGGGTTAATGACCTTCTAGTAATTTATACTAATTAGACAGAGTCCAAAGAGACACACTATATTAGCTTCCTATTGCTGCTGTGAAAAATTAGTACAATTTTAGTGGCTTAAAAGAGAACAAACTCCTTTACTTACAGGTCTGGAGTTCGGCAGACTTGAAATGAGTTTGTGGAACTGAAATCTCGGCGTCGGCAGAGCGGCGTTCTTTCTGGAGGCTGTAGGGAGGAATCCATATTTATGCGTCAGACTCTCCATCCTTTAGAGGTTGTCTGCTTTCCTTTGCTCACATCCCCTTCCTTTCATCTTCAAAGCAGGCAGCGCAGTATCTTCAAATCAATCAATCTCGCTCTCTCCTCCCCTGACGCCAGCTCTCCCATCTCCCCCTGAAGCACCTGTCATCATATTGGGCCCACCTGGATAAGCCAGGATAATCTCTCACCGTAAAATCTGAAACTTAATCACATCTTTAAAGTCCCTTTGAC
>CM053512.1:1663195-1686775 GCA_028627145.1 Eidolon dupreanum | reverse complement strand
GAAATGCTTTTTCTTTTTCTTTACACGGACGAAATGCAAGCAACAGAGATAGTCCATCATGGGTTTAAAACTTCCTCCTTGAAGAAGGTACATAGTAAAGACTGGATAATCAAGTGCTTGCTGCTGTATGAAATGACTGCACGAAAACAAGCCGAGAAGGAAAAACAAGTGCCTCTGTTAGGAGAGCTGGAGAAGCTCTCGTCTTCTTGGACTCCGCTCACTATACATCGTTTTCTAAGGGAGAAATGAGATGAACGACGAAATGATCTTATTGAAGGAAGTGTCTGTTTTTAGCTATTTACCTAATTTTAATTGCTAATTTATTTCTTAAATTAACAGACATTCCTGTGGCAATTATCTCCAGAATTCGCTGAACTACAAGGCAATCTTTCTGAGCCCTTGACTTGAAGATGTCATTGTGTAACTCGTCTTTAGCATGAGTCTGAGGTTCATACTTTGCCTATTTCATTAGCATGTGATAATGCTTTTCTTTCATAAGATAGAAATCTTAAGTCCGTTGCAAGACACATGCTTAATAAATTAATAACAGGATCACTTGGAAATAATGCTCAATGCTACAGCTTTATATTTTAATAATGTTAATTGTGTACTTGGCATGCATGCATGTAATCAGCCTGTAATCAGATGAAAAAAGAACAAATACTTAATTCGAAAGCCCATTTTTCTGCCATAGGTGTATTTGTGTAACGTTCATAGCTTTGAACATCCGCCTATGAAATGACAGAAGATCACTGGGGTAGATTTTTTTGTTTAGCCTTGAAATTTTTCAGAATGTATAACTTTGACAATCATGAGAGAAAAATAAACTGCATCTGATTTGCGAGTTTTATGTTTTACTTAAATAGGAACACAGTTCCTGAGCTCTCTGGGGACTTGCAGGCCACTCCATCATCTTCTCTTGTCGTCTGGCATCTTAAAGGAAAGATTACGTGGAGATGAAAGAAATTACTCCAAGGAAAAGTCCAAGGTGAGTATCGAATGCTGCCAGCTCTCTAGGGCGGTGAAATAATATTTCTATGTAGATTTTCTGATAGAATTCTGCCTTTCTAGGAACACGGCCTTTGACCCAGTAATCTGACTGTTGGTCTGTCCCCACAGCGATATTTTACCCAAAAACAGTGCATCGTGAGAAAACTAATTAACTTTGACTGTACTGCTTCTATCCCCAGAAGACTCAGCTCTCTTGTTGTATGGGGAGAATAATTAAAGAAAAATACAATTTCCCCAAAGAGAAGAACTTTTGGTTCTATTACTGTAAAACACAGACATGAAATAAGCTGTTACCTTGGAAAGAAATGAGCTTGCAAACTCTTTCCATCTGTTTGTTTAGGAGGGGAGGCAGGCGACCCCATCCTCACTGCCACTGATGACTCGCTCTTTTGTCCTGGACTCTCCATGGAGGGCAGCTCGTCTTTCAGTGGCTCCGCACACTGGGCTTGGCTGTGCCCATCTTCGCCAAATGATGGGCAAGTCACATGTGCCCACAGCCGTAGACGGTGGTGAGCTCACGTCGGCTACGCAGGCAGCTCTGCTACATGTTAGAACCACTGCTCAGCGGAAGACGTGAAAGTTAGAACCTCAGTGGCGAGACCCAACCCCTGGACCTCCAGCTCAGAGCTCGAAATGTCATCCCTAATCGATCAGTTGTCAGGGATCACAGATTAATTTTTTAGCTTTTATTCTGGAACTGGCTGGAGATTATCCCTTGAAGAAACCAGAGCTTATCACACATTCCATCGACAGCACTTGCAAGTGAGATAACCAAGGCTAAACTCTGTCATGGGTGGCCAAAGTCTTGTCAGTGAGACAGAGCACTTAGATGCTGGGTCGAAGATAAATAATTTTTCTAAATTAGAAGTAGTTTCATAAAATTAAAGTCGACTTTGTAAAAACCTTTGAAAAGCTCTAATCTCTTTTCGCCAAGTCCCATGAATTGTAGGCTTTTCTGGAATTGTTCATTTAAGATAACATGAAAGGTTTGTGAAACTGATGTCTTTGATTTACTATTCAGGCTATGAGTAAAAGTTACCCAAAACAAACTCACCACCCACATTCGGAATCATCGACAAAAGCAAATGGAGGAACCAAAGGAATTTCTGAAGGATAAAAAAATTACCCTGCATGTTTCAAAAACGTTAAAGAATTTTTTATAATTGTTAAGCATTTTTACTTGAGACTGGCAATAACTCCTGATGATCAGTTTGAGCCGATGACAGATAGCTGATGACAGGTAGACAGTTTTGTCTTCATAGACATTCTGCAGCTCATGAGGTAAGATGTAAAACCTCCACCTGGTAGCTGAAAATTTCATAATTTTGGTCAAATTACAAAATGAGAATAAGTGTCAGTGTTTCTGATACCGCTCCGTCTGGGTTACAAGGAAGACTGGCATCAAGATTCTGTTTGATTCCTGCCAGCTCTTCCTTCATGGCTTAAACATGAAACAAGTTTTCGACCTTCAAAGAACAGAACAAAAACATCACATGTCTTTGACATTTCATGCTCAATAGGCAATGTTTTCTGTTTTTTTCTGTTCCTAATTTTGGCAACATTTTATTAGTTGAAGCATGCTATTCATGGGGCCACATTCTTTTGCTTTTGCTCACAAAATCAAGGACTCAATTAATTAATATAGTAGATAAAACAGAAATCGATGCTGGCAATTCATAACTGAAGCACAATTACAGGGTGTGTTAACTTTCAAAGACAAAAACTGAAGAAAAGCCATGAGAATTTTTGGCTATCTGCCTCCTTGAGAGATGTGGCAGGGAATCTAACAAATTCCAAATATATCCTTTCATTCTAGGATTTAAATTTAAATTCTGGGCTCTCAAGTAAAGTGTTTCAAAGGAACTTTCCTGTGGCCCTGGAACGGCCCTCATCCCACAAGCCGAGTATGTGCCCAGCTCGGCGGGCTCGGTGGCAGCTACGGGGCCCCCCTCGATGACGCGGTGCACTGGCCAAGGGGGTGCTGTGGTCCCCGGCCTCTCCCCTCCACTCATGCGAAAGGCGGGGCACAGCCTGCGCCGCGCGCCCCGAGGACAGAGTCCGCAAAGCACTGTGCACATGGGGTGCGGGGATCAAGTCCGTTTGCAGCCCCTGTATTTCAAAATTGACTTTGGATGGACGTAGAGGGGGCAACAGTTTTAAAGAAAAAGGTTTTTGAATCTCACAAGGCCAGATGCTGAAGAAATCAAAGCATAAAGTTAATGCCAAAAAGCACATTTGGAAGAATACATGAGCTCAAGAGCGGACTTTTGCAGCTCCGGTGATTTAAAACCCCCCTCTGAACTGGAAGCGAAGCTGAGCTTGAGAACAGTCAAGCGTGGGAGGGTGATGTGGGCGCTGAGAAGCGGGGAGCATGGGGGCGACAGCGCCCCTTACAGGCGTGGGGTCCACAGCCCTGGGGACCGCAGCCTCGCAGGGCTCCCAGCCCCCCGCGGTGCGCGCGCCTCTGCGCGGAGCCGGCCCCGCGGCCGACGGTGCTGGAGACAGAGGCAAGTGCGTGGCCACCCAGTGCGGGGCGGCAGGGCGCTCCGACATTCCGGAAGCCCCCAGAGAGGGTGGGATTTAGTGGACAGCGTGCTGGCAAACTTGAAGCAGCCTCGAATGACAGGTCAAGGGGTTGTGGAAGCAAACACAACTGTCATCCCAGACGAGACGGGACACTGGACGTCCAGCCCGGCGTAATGCAGAGCTGACAGTGACCCTGAACTGTCACTGGACCACAGACTGTGACATCTCACACCACATGAGGGTCTGCCAGTACCCACCGGACTTTGCCTTAGTGCTGTGGAACCCTCCAGAACTGAGATAAAACCTGGGCACGAGAAGACGGGGAAAACCCTGCACTGCTCAAGCGCCCAGAAAGGAACTTAAGGTGTCCAGAAAGGTCAGCTACAGAGAATACGTCTATGCAGAAGTTGAAGTTCGTGCACACATGTGTCTGTGGCCCAAAATCTCATGCTCACATCATGTGTGAAGGACTAACCTGAGCAGATCGGCCGCTGACTGCCTACCCACGGGACAGTTCTGTAAGCTTCCAGGTTATGGAAGTGAAGAAAATGGTGACCCCGAGAAAGGAAGCTGTGTTATCTCCGTAATAAAATGTAGTATTCTCCATAAACGTTACTTAGCATATCCTTACTTGTTCATTTGACACAGGATTTGTCCGGCGATGGCCCCTGGACCACATCTGACAAAGCTTGCCAATTAGAATAGCTTTCATAGTTTCAAATAGTTGAAAACAAATCAAAGGACTGTTTTGTGACACTGAAAACCATATATAATTCAAATTTCAATGTCCTAAATAAAATTTTATTAGGACGGAGCCACACCTATTTGTGTATGCAAAGTAGCTTCTGCACCACGGGAGCACAGTTAAGGGAAAAGACTATGTGACTGACCCGAGCAGCCCCAAATATGAGCCACCTGTTCATTTGCGGCATATGTTTGCCAGGCCCGGGAGCGAACTTCCAGGTTGAACAGACACAGAACCCAGAGCGCGCCCCTCAGCGCCTCCGACACGTGTGCTGGAATTCCCCAGCAGCGAGCACTGCACTGAACCAATTCAGCTCGCGCTTCGTTTGAGTGAGTTTCCGCGTGGGAAGTCTTGGGCACAGAGTCTGACGCACAGTCAGCATCATCTAAGTGACAGTCTTCTGTGGGCTTGCAGAATTTGAAACTACCTCTAGCTGCTGCTAGGATTTCTGTCTATGGTTACGATAGTATCATTCGATTTTTTAAACTCAAAGAATCAAGTTTCTAATCAATGTGTATGTCCATTAAGTAGAAAGTCACCCCTACTTTACTCAAACCAGTGAAGGCCAATCATCACGGAAATATGAACGATGGACCTAAATTATGAAAAAGTGGCACTATTGTTCCTCAGCAAGTGACAGATAAAAGCTTCGAGTTTTTCATTTCCAGCAGAATAATAATGGCAACCATAGTTAGCACGTGTTGCATACCTTCCAAGTGTTAAACATTTTAAGTGCACATTTTCACTTAATTCTACCACCACCCCACAAGCTAGTGCTGCCCCTAGCCTACAAACTAGAAATGAGGTCAAAGGAACTTTCTCGTGGCTGTCCTTCATGGTGGCAGATCCCACACCTAAATACTTGTCTAAATCTGTGCTCCCTGTGACACCTGTGGCCCTGTCTGTGCAATCGCTGGCATCACCGCCATTTGCCACCTCTGTGCCACTTGCCTCCATGGGGCAGCAGCGGTCGGGTCATCCACTGACTTCCTGTGGTCACAGTTTGGAGCGCAGCAAACATGCACTAATTCTGAATTGTCTTGTGACATCCGGACAATTTTCTTGACCTTTAACTGCAGAGATGTGTCACCACTGTGCTCTTCCTGAGGGTTACCTGACTGAAAAGATTAATGCGTCCTCGTGACCCTGACTTTGACAGGTAACTGACTGCTCTTTGCTGCACATTTGGCTTTTATACCCCCCCTCTCTTGGACCCCAGATGAGCATATTCTGGGCATGATACACCATGATGTTCTCTAAAAGTTTACTACTTAAGAACTAAAGATAGCACAATAGTTTGAACCTAATTTTCCAAATTAGCCAATTGATTAGCTCAACGGAAAGTACATTTGGCTGATAACTCTTTTCTTCCCTCACGCACCCCCCAAACCAAATCTGCCAGTCTCTGGAGGTGTGTTTGGGCCTTTTCTCTCTGCCAAACTGAGATTTTAAAAATGTGTTGATTAATAACCACCCCCGTGTTTGAGGCTTCATAGCACCTTACATATTATTTCTGCTTGATCCATGTTTCTTGGAAGTTTTGGAATATTTTTTATGATCTTTCCAAATATGTTTAGATAAACAAGTTGACTCAGTTCGGCATAAAGCTGAACGATGAGCAAATGTGACGTGCAGAGCAGGCACAAAACGAAGAAGGCATCGTGCCCTGCTTTTCTGAGGAAAAGGGACCGCGGGCTCAGTGACTGTCCTCAGGTATACGGAGTACGTGAGTTGGATTGTGTTCCCTCTGCTTTTAAAAAGAAAGATAAGCTAACACCCCAAACCTTGGTACCCGGGAGTGTGGTCTCATCTGGAAGGGGGGGCTTTGCAGAGATAATCGAGATATTATCCGGTGAACACTAACGCGATGTGACAGTGTCCTCACGGAAGGAGGGGAGTCAGGATACAGGCGCAGGGAGGAGCCAGTGAAGAGAGACGCACAGACGGAACACACGTGGAGACGGAGGCAGAGACTCAGTGATGCAGCCGCAGCCACGGAGCACCCGGAGCCGCCGGCGCTGGAGGAAGCAGGAAGGACCGGCCTCCGGGGGCTTAGGGAGAAGTGTGGCCCTGCCGACAGCTGGCACTCAGACTTCCAGCCTTCACAGCTGCGAAAAAATAAGTTTCTGTGGTTTTAAAGCACGCACTTGGGGCCATGGCAGCCCTAGGCAACTAAGACTGGGGATAAGTGAGTCCTGAAGGAAAACGACCGCGGTAAAAAGCCAGTACTCAGAATCCTCGAAGTGGAATGAACTGTGAGGAGGACTCAGCACTGTGACGCAGGGTGTTTCCTGGGCAAAGGCACGAAATTCAGACAGTCCTTGAGCTGTGGGCAGGTTCCTTGTTGGGCGCCATGCGAGCCGTCGGAGGATTGCAGAGCGCAAAGTTCAGGTTGGATGGGAACCTGAGGGTCCCTTCGTTTCTCTGGTGAACAGTCAGGGACCAGAGCGTTTGCCCGAGGGCCTGGAGAGCAGGAGCTGGGGCTTGGCAGGGTCACGGTCACCAGGACAGCACCGGGAACCGCCCGGGGCTCCACAAGGACTCACTCGGGGATCAGTAAATGAACAAATATGATCGAAACTCAGGGATTCTGTTTGGATTGAGGAATTATGAAGAATACGTAACATGCCACCTTTTAATCAAGAAGAGATTGTGGGTATTCCTCTTACTCAATATTTACCTTAATCAAGCTCTAGGAAAGAAGCTAAAAGAGAAAAATGTGTAAGAGTGAATTAAAAGACAATTGGACCTGCAAAAAATGATCATTTTAAGTGAGTTGACCTAAAATGGGGATGAAGAATTTGATATCACACCATGAAAAGAAATCAATTATCCTTTAGTCTTGAAAAATTGAAACTACAAATTGTGAAAATAAGTTGATTTAATTTGCATCTTTACAATTCCTGTTATAACGGCAATTTTGCACTTTTAGAACAAATCAACAGTGAATCAAGTGTTCGTTGATTTGCCTATGAAATATTTTTTTCTAAGAAAATTGTGTTCTGACACATTCTACCCTTCAAAATTAAATTTCATATCACAGATGCGAAGAGGCTTATTTTTGTTTTCCATATTCACCTCTTCATCTGGTTCTCAAGGACTTTCCGATCAAAAGTTCGCCATGTCCAAAAGCTACTTCTCTCCTCTGACCGAAGCCTCACGTTGCCTGGCCGCGTGTGAGTTGAGCTGTTCTCCCAGACCTGTCAAGCCTGACCCGCACATTTTTCAATCAAACCGATTGTCTTTGGATACCATGAGCATCAGATAACCTCCACGCACTGACTGACAAAGGCGCCGAGTAACACCAATACCGGGGCACGGAAGGAGGGACGTTGGAGTGGGCATTCGTCTTATCGTGCTCCCCTGCTCCTAACTGCCTCGCTCAAGCATCCATCGCACAACCCTCCAAATCCTACTACCTCTACCACAACTGACTTCTGAAGATTCACGCATCGAATTAGCTTTTTGACGAAAAGTCTCCACTTTTCCAGTAAAACCAAGTTTAGAGGCCATGAGAAAAAAGGAAGAGTTGAAGCACATGGCACTTCTTCCATCAGACTCTGAGAATAACACCTTTCCCCACCACCGACAGTCCTGACTTCACTTTCAGGCGTGAGAGTGACCTCACTTACAGGTATGTATTCACTGAGGCTGCCTTCTGGGGCTAGGTACAAGTTACTCTGTGTAGGTTTTGCTAAATACACAAAATCATGTATATTATCTTTCTGTCCTAAGCCATAGATAAAAAATGACAGCCTAATTTCTTAATGGTAGGAATTATTAGCCTTCGAATATCTCAAATGACTCCCTACTATTTACATAGAGTATAATTTAATTTATTATATAGGAAACGGGAACAGACTATAAGTTAAATAAAATAACCTTTTCCCCTTCCTTTTATAACTTATCTCGTTGGGTAACATACAGAGAAAGACAACATCATAAGAGTCTGAGCTCATGATTTATTCAAACTCTATGAATCATAATCCTAACAGCTAGAAATGCGAACCCTGTGATTATTCTCTGTTCGGTGCAGGGGACAATATTTTCTAATCAGTCCATTGCATATGAATTCTGATAAAACAGTATCATTTGTCTCTCTACATATTTTCAACATAAATTTTCTGCAAGTTTTAAAAAATTGGTATACACACTATGAAAACGATTGATTTCACACAGTTTTATACCAGCAATAACACTGGATGATTTTTCTTGTAATTATGAAGAACCAGTCTCTTAATTATGCTTAATTTGCTGCCATCCAACAAGTATTTATTGAGCACCTGCCCTAAGGTAGCAATTATGCAGATTTAAAAGATTTATCTGTCTCTTAATTAGATTATAATCTTGCAGAGATCAGGTTTACAGTTATAAAACTATCACAGATTTAAAATTAATTAAAGTTGGCTCAAAATTATGCGACCCACATAGACAGCTACCTAGGTGTCCCCAATATTTTGGCATTGCCTTCTTTTGAATACTTAAAAAACTTTGCTTTTCCTCATGTACTGTGAAAAACCCAGAAACCACTACAATAGCTGAGAGTTACAGGTGAGGTGTTTCTCCTACTTTCCTCTTGCTTCAGTTTTCTGACTCTACTCTTGAAAATTTACACTTGGCCTCTCGGCTCTGCAGCCGCTGCCCTCGGTCTGCACAGCTTCGCTCCCCACTGGCCACAGCTCCGATCCCTTCGCTCCTCCAGAATGCAGCTGACACTAGAAAGAGTTTGAGCGATGGTGCGGGGTTGTGGACAGTGGGATTTACAGCACATTGGCCATTCTCAGGCATGGTCCCTTCTGTGGTCCATGCATCCCTACAACTACTGACTTAGCTACATTTCTGCAGACTCCCTTGTCATCTCTTCTTCTTCAGTGTTTCCAAGCTTCCTACACCCTCACATGCACCTCGGATAATCCATATTCCTACTCTTTAACTTTGAAGAACTTGGCACTCCTTTTGCAAGTCATGCTGCAGGGAACCCTCACTGTTCCCAAAGGGCCAGTCAATTTAGTTCCCTAAAAAAGAGAATAATCCGCTCTTATAAGAAAATGCCACTCATCTAGGATGTGAAGGTGGTTGTAGTCAGTTCTTGTTTTGAATAGATTTTTAAAAAATCTACATGTTACATGAACAAATGAAAATTAGTAAGACAGGGCTCTCTGCAGCTTAGCCTTGTCCATCAATTTCATGAAGAGATGGGGACTGGGCCAGATGAATGGGGGCATTAGTATTTGAGTAGATTGAAAAGAGGAAGTATTCCCACACAGAAGAACAAAGCCAACAAGGGTTTAGTCATGGAATTGTGCCTGATTTACACAGGAAAGAGAGAGGGGTTGCTTGACTAGATTTGAGGCATGGTGAATAGCAGAATATAAGTTCAGAGTAAGAGTTTGGTAACCAATGATAGCATCATTTAAACCTGGAACAACAGAAAACAAGAAATGGAGCCTTCGTGGGCTTCTTTAACAGAAGTGTGGCATGGTCAAGAACTATTTGGGCGAGATTCATCTGGTGATGTAGCAGAGCTGTGTCGACGCAATAAAAGCCTGGACAGAGGCAGAGAAGTCAGTGTGTATATGTGGCAGTGGTTGTGGGTGGAGACTGACAAATAAGTCAGCCCACTGATCGCGGAAGGGAGGAGGTGGTAAGAATTGAGAGGATCCACCATGCTTAGGCGCCAGGCTACTGACCAGCAACACTGCCCCGACACATAAAAAGAATACAAAATAAAAACTTCTGTGATCTACCACCTAGAGATACGCCCTGCTGATATTCTCCTGTTAAACGTACTGTATTTTTAATAGATTAACACAGCACATTAAAGTAGTTTGTCTTCTGCCTAGTTCATGCGGCTTTTCAAACTGTGGCTTCTGCAAAACCTTTTTTCAAAAAGTCAACTTCATCAAGCTGTGTTTTATTTTCCCCCTTTAAACCAATAAAGAAAGGAACGCTTGGCCTTAGTGTCGCCTGGATGGAATGGCTGAAGAAAGGAAGCCGATGAGACAAAGCAAGTTTCCCAGGAAGAGCCCGTGAACAAAAATGGGTTTCGGGTTCTGTGACCCCATTCTTTTTGGCCCATGACATTAACCCTCTCGGGAAGCTCATATTTTCAAATCATTCATGTTCAATAAAGATAGGCACAGGGAAAGCCCCTGAAACTGAGAAAGATAGCTTACACCCCGAATTTGCTCTAACCCCGAGATCCACAAATACCCATTTTTCAGGTTCTAGTATTTCAAAGAGATGCTTTTCTTTTCTGCCAGTTATGGTAGCCAGGAATAAAAAACATAATAAAGTACATCATTTGAAACCCAAGACAATAGAGTGTTCTGCGATGTCATTTATTTTGTTTAGTAACCCTAGCTCTGAAACACTCAGCAAATCCTACAGAGAGCTATTCTTCAGGATGGAGAACTATTTTCTGTCCGTAAATGATGACATATTTCTAGAGAAAAATGACTTGCCATTATCTCCTTAGGCTCTTAAACATAGCTAGAAGTCCATTTTAAACTCCGCTATAAGTTGTAATGTTTTTAATGCATAACCGTTGCTTTTCTCGTCTCAGGTCTGGCAATAAAATATATTTATTTCAAAAGTTTTATAGACCTACACTATTTCCTAGAAAACAAGCTGAAGAGAAATAAAGGATGAGCTAACTTGGTAAAGTAACTTGGGGATCTAGAGACGAAATCTGGTGCATGTTTGTCAACAACCAGTGTATTGACCTTGAGAAGGTCATTCAATCTTTTTATATTTGGACTTGACGCAGATATGCTTTCCACCATTTCTCCCATTTAGCTAAACCATTACTTACATAAAAATAAAAAAAAAAAAAAAAAAAAACTAGAAAAAAAGCAAACAATGGCTTTCTAAGCACAGAGTGTGCAAAAGACTTTTACATGTTAAGCAGAGTTACCTGTCTATCACACAGGGAAGCCAAGCTGCCCAAGTGTCTCACAGGATACTATCATTTTGAACATCTGAAAACACACCTAGAGATCCAGGAGCAAAACAAAATAGCCAACACCTTTGACTTTTTCAGTCTCTGAAACTTAGGCACAACATTAACCGAGAATCATTACAGGCAAACTGCCTTGGGGACAATTTCGCATCTCAGAAGAGAGGAGGTCTAAGACAAAGCAATGCACGGTGGTTCTGCGTGAATATCTAGTGATGCTTTCAAATTAGAGAGAACTTCCACGGCACTACCCTCAGCCTCCGGCTTCCCCCTCCCTCTCCCTGGACCAGGCTCTGACTCCAGGACCCTGGGCCAGCCAGCGCTCCTATTCCCTGAGTTGATGAGGGCACCAGTCCCAGAATTTATTCTGCCCAGAAAAAGAAGAGGAATCAGAGAAAGGAATCAACTGTAACTTTGTCATCAGGTTCTGTGACTACCTGCATAGCCTCATAATTGTCACTCACGGCTCTCAGGCACTACACTGCTCTGAGGTGTCCAAGCTGGGAAGAGAGCCCCTTGTTTATGCGTTCTGAGGGGAAACAAAGTTAGGCCGCCAAGGGTAATGGCTACACTGTCACCGTGTCGTCTGGTGAGCACCTGTGTTTACTGAGCACCAGCCAGATGCCCTATGCCATGCCGGCCCCGCCAGGACGAGGCGAAAATAGCCTGGTCTCTTTCCTCCAGAGCTTTCACTTCATTCAACAGAAACGAATGAATGGCGAACACAGCAGCAATGGTCACCGCAGGCCCCGCCCCAGCCCCACCGAACCCGAAGCTGTGTTTTACCAAGATCCCCGGCGACTGCTGTGCACACGCGTTTGAGATGTGCTGACAAAGGGAGCAATGTTGTCTCCCCCCACAAATCTCCGCCGCGACATTATAAATGGCCACTGGCCCACCGCACGCTGAGACTATGAAAGTGCAAGTTCTTGGAAGACAAGCGTCATTTAAATGAAATATGCCTAGAAAGCTGGAGATATGGTGACAAGCTTAGCAAGGAGGCCCTGGTTCATTCCAAGGGCTACTGGAGTACAACAACGACAAAAAAGACTGATTATTTCATTTAGTACGCTATTTGCAAACCTCTAAAAGGTAAAAATGATTTTAGTAAAGGGGGAAAAATCTGTTGTCTGAAATATGTTTACGTTTGTTTATGAGGCTAAAGAAGACAGCACCCGGAGATTACTTAACTCCTTTTACCAAAGATTTTGTGATTTAGTGAGAGAGAATCTTGTCTCCTGACCCTTGTTGTGCAGTTGGCATATCTCTAGGATATCAAGAAGAGACATATCAGTGAAGGGAGGATTTGACTCAAAATACATTTCAGTTTGTACATAAGAAAAGCAGCATCAGGCTGAGCATGTGATTTAAGTACATCACAAGGGAAGTAATATCAAAAAATTTTCATATTTAAAATTCATTTAAAATCAAAAACATCATTTTTTTATCCAATAAACTTAAAATCGATTGTAAAGTGATGGTTGACACTGGTACAAAATATATATTTGCTTTGTGTCACTGGACCCTGAAGGAAGCACCTAAGAGTTTTTAATGATTACTAAATTGCTCTTCACAGTACTGATTACACTTTGTACTATATCGTGCAATTAGGTCGATGTATAATTATTGCACATTACCATCATATTATTATTCTTATACATTCATTCTTTATTCTTTTAGGTCTCTTAAAGAATCAACGACATTACTTGAAGCTAAAATAGATTTCATTTACATTAATGAAGATTTTGATTAGTTAATGGAAAAATAATTCCGGGCAAGTTCCTGTATTGAATTACCCTTTGCAATTTTTTCACATGACTCTCTACTCTTTGTTTGAGATCAGCATTTGTGGTGTGAAATGCAGTTCAAAAGAAAAACTAAGGTGTTCTTGCTTTCTTCTTTTCTGACTCCTTTTGAATGCAGGATTAATCGCATTAATCACCAAGTATGATTTATGAAAATTGGTCATTGAAGAATTATTCTTTCTCCTCATATGTGAACTCCAATTCCCAACAGTGATGAAATCTACCATTAACTCTGAGAAGGAAAATATAGCAATCCTGAAATTTAAAATACATTCTGTCCCCAGCATGTCTATATTAATGAAAACATCAATTTGCAATAACATTGCAGAAGCACTTGCTTCCATCCAAAGTGTCTGTCTTGCCATCCTGATGCTATGGAGTACAGGTTAAGAGAGACGGAAAAGGTTAAGTCCATAAATGGCCAATGTATTCTCAGACCGGAGGGTTTTCTGTGCTGTCTGTATGTTTTTGTTCTTTTAATAATTATCACTACTTCTAAAGTATTATGTGGTTCAAAAATGCAAATACTAGAAAATAAATATAAACATGTAAGTACACGAATAGGGAGAAATATAAAATATACATTTTTATAAATTTATATATTTACATAAAATGTATAAATTTATGTATGCTGAACATGAAGACTTTTAGTTCCAGGATATAAAAGTTCGGGTTTGTCATATGCCTTAATTAGATGTAAAGATTTTTCTTCTTAAAGGAATGAAGTCACTGTAAAGACACATGAAAATTACTGGATAAGTAGTGTGTTCCTTGTGTACATCCAGGAGCAGCCACAAGTTACTTTTTCAAAAGAATCTACCATTGATGAGTCCATACTCCAAAAGCAGCCACGACCTCCACCACTCACAAGAATACGTCCGACCCCCAGTCGAATGTTGAAGGACTGCTGTAGATACGACGGCCTCGACCCTCCTGCGACTCCTATAGGAACATGGCTGAAGAATCAGAAACACTGCACGTTGCTCTCTCTGTAGGCTGACACATGGCTCCTCCACTCTTTCCTTTCTCCGAGACTGAAACCCCCGATACTGGGCCCTGTCCTCTGCGCCCAGCACAGAGCCTGTCTCCTTCCGAACACCTTTGCTCATGACGCCTCTTCCAAGCCCCAAACACACTGGTTCCTGTTCATGATTACCTGGTGTTCAGCAAGCTCATGTGTGTGCATGTGTGTGCATGTGTGATCTGTGTGTTTTGTTGCACATTTTTTCTCTCCCCAGTCAGCCTGGAAACTGTTTTATGACAAAATATATTTCTCTAATTTTTAAATACCTGCATCGCCTAATATAGATCATTTTTTGCTAACTTGGTTATCATGACCATAGTTTCAAATGTCTTAGGAAAAATATCAGAAATCCAATGGGCATTTCCTTTAATAAAGTATTCCAAATACATAAATAAAAACAATCAAGCACATTAATCACCATAAATTTTATTTCATATGGCTCTCCTGTTCCTTCTCTTTGATCTTCCCAATTTATTTTTGATTTCTGAATTTGGTTTGGTGAATTTTTAAGAAAACATTATAAATACATCCTTTTCAAATTCTTTGTACATCTTGACTTTTCATTCTGTAAAGCTGTACATGCGGGTGCCTTGGTCTAGAAATCCCTTCTTCACATCCTTGCTCTTCGCGACTCAATTTGAGTGTCGCCCTCCTCAGAAGCCAATTCTGAAGTTATCTCCATACCGTTTACTGAAAACGGGAGTCAATACTTGTACCTCTGTTTCGCTGTCACAGTTTACATACCTCTCGATGTGTGCGTATGTGTAATACTTGCTTATAATGATCTCTTTTTAGATTTAACTCCCTTGACTAGAGTCTGAGATCTGCGAGGTAAAGGATTATCTCTTTTTAAACTGTCTCTCTTTAACTCCTAGCACATCGCCTCTCTGTTTAGTAAGTGAATGAATCATCGCATAAATCTTAAATGGGGCAAGAACAAAATTACAAGTGTTCTCATTTTGTGTACAAAGAAATCAAGGTTATGAGAGGAAAGTGAACATTTCTGAAAGTTAGCGACAAAATGCAGTCAGGACCTCAAGCTCTGGGCGCTGAGCCCAGTGAGCTGCTGCCATCCCCACGTCGGGCCATCTTCACGGCGGACAAGGGACGGTCACAGGATCGCACGGGCAGTTCGATGCAACTACCAGAAAGTGATTCGTCAGTTACGAGTGGTTTCCCAAGGTGAAAACCCACCTGATACACGTGTAAGTTTCCTTTATCCAATCTTAACAATAATGAAGATTACATTTATTGCACCTTTGACATATGCTAAGTTCTAAACATTAACATAATTCAATATGCTTAATTATTACAACTTTTCATTTATTGCATATTTTTATCCCCAATTTACGGATGTGGAAAATGAAACAAATTTAGTAACCTACCCATAGCAAACCTGCGGTAAGTGAAAAAACAAATCATACTATAGACTCTTAAAATTAAGACCAGAGTTATTATTTAGATTACCAACTGATTATTTTAAAAATTTGAGATGCCACAGCCTAATCCATCCCCTTCACACACACAGGATCGTTTGTACTTTTAGCCAGAGAGTACTATGTAATGATGAGGACGATTCCTTACCTTGAGCACATAAAACCTCTTTATCACTGAAGTGGGAAAACCAAATCACTGCCTTTTTTAATTCGTTGCATTTTTATGAGAAAATGGAAACAGGAAGAATTTCGTGAACTACGAGAGATCATACAACGGACACAGTATTCTGGGATTTGACTTTCTCCACCCTGCTCTGCAGTGAGCAAGGGCTTCACTGTGAATATTGTACCGATGAGGAAAATAGGTTCCGTGGGGTTAGGGAGCCCTTTAAGGGCCACCGACTGTGCCGAGGGGGCCGGCAATGTGCGTCCCCTCCCAGCACCCATTCCCTCATACACGCCACCTTTCTGTAGACAGAGTTTCACATCCACACAATTCAACCTTCACCTTTGAAACAGGGAGAAAAGGAGCCTGAAATATTGTGATCCTACTTATCGGTCTATGTTTTGGATGCTTAACTAAGCAAAACTGAGAGGCTGCGCTGTCACCCTGACTTATGCATTAAACAAAAGCTCCGCCAACCGCAGCTCTGCAAGTTCTCACATGCTACCGCGAGGAACAATTTCAGGCCTCTCCGCCAAGTGGGAATGGGTTTGGAGCTTCGTGCTAATTTAATCATTTCCTTCTCTACTGAGACTAGTAACAAGGTTGTCATCCTTTTGGTTTAGCATGGAAAATAGCTCTCGATAACAGCAAAAGATCCTGTCATCGTTTTTACGGGGCTAGCCTGGGTGGTTTCTGTTCCACCTCTAGCCATTTACACGACGTGCACAGCCTAATTTGATCATTTACATGATGGGAGAATAAGTGTATGTGCCTCGGACATGTCCTTGGGCTCCTGAGTTTGGATCCCCTTCTGGAAAATAAGGATAAGCACATTACGTGCAATCAGATTAAACTCACTGATGTGTCTACATTTTTCACTTCCACACACAAATATAATATTTTTATCTTTTCACTTAATAAGTCGGTAAGAAACAAAAGAATATAGTTATTAAATGTGTTTGCTTTGTCACATTCCTTGAGAATCCTGGATTTTTATTTCCTTTCGGTATATGATGTGGTATCAATTTTTCTTCCTGTAACTAGAATCTATTCTCAATCATTCCCTCTCTGTGGACTTTGGGTTCCATCACACAATTTTATTAAAAATAAGAGATGCAGATAGTGGGGAGGCTGAGGTGCCCGTTCTCCAGGTTCCCCGGTGAAGAAGTGGGAACCCAGTGTCCCAGAGGCTGGAGGCAGGCCCTGGATTCTAGTCCTCAGCCCACAGAGCCATCTTGGATGAGCCTCTAGATCTGAGCTGTTCAGCTTTAGAGCAGGAGTATAAGTTGGTACCTTTGCCCTCGTCCACTTTTAAATCTGCCGTAAGCCTATGAAATACTGAAGGATCTCTATATGAATGCTGTATGGCGGGGGATCCGGGAGTACCGTCACTGTCCTCAGAGAGTTAATAAAAACATATGGAGATGAGATGTAAGAAGCTAAGGACAGGCACACTGGGAGTGAAAGAGCTTAGCTCTTGTATTAGTCTGTTTAGGCCACCAAAACAAAATACCGCACAACAACAAAAAGGTATTTTCTTGCAGGGCTGGAGGCTGAAAGTCCAAGATCAAGGTCCTGCCAGGGCTGGTTTCTGATAAGACCTCTCTTCCTGGCTTGTGGACAGCCACCTTCTCACAGTGTCACACAGCCTGTCCCCTGTGCACAGAGAGACCGAAGACCCTGGTGTCTCTTCCTCTTCTCCTGGGGACACTAGCCCTATGGGATTAGGGTCCCACCCTTATAACCCTTATAACCTCGTGTAACCTTTCTTACCACACAGAGGCCCCACCTCCACACAATTCAGCCTATAACAGCTCCTTCATCTCCACCATATGTAGCTGAATGACTCAGAACACATTATCCAACCTCTGGTTCTCATTTTCCACATGGAGAAAATAATAATCACGCATTCTTCAAGAAGATACTATGAGGATTGACCGGAACGAAAAGATTGCACTGTATGATGTTAACTATAAAATGCTAACAAAACACCATTCACTATGGTTAT
This sequence comes from Eidolon dupreanum, assembly GCA_028627145.1. Taxonomy (NCBI): domain Eukaryota; kingdom Metazoa; phylum Chordata; class Mammalia; order Chiroptera; family Pteropodidae; genus Eidolon; species Eidolon dupreanum. The sequence continues at coordinate 1,669,096 of CM053512.1, read as the reverse complement.
AAACATGATTACTGTTGGGAATATTAAGTGTATTTGAAGTTGAAAAAACTCATACTCTATGGAATGGAGTTGTCAGAAAGAAGGTATTGGGACTAAAACAGGAATATAGAGTCTTAGTTATGAGAAACCGAATTTTTAATCGCAAAGCCCTGAGTTCAAAACCTATTCTTGATTTATTTACCAAGTGAATTTGGACAAATCTTAAAATCTTTTTAAGCTGCAGCTTTCTCGCCTTTAAAGTGAAGACAATAATACTATTTCTATCAGGCTGTTATAAAAATGATAATATTATAGCTTAATAAATTATTACTAACTTAATAAATATCAGTTATCATTAGAAGGGCCTTAAAAGATATGTAGGAAAATGAAAAAGTTTTGCCAACAGGAACGGGCAAGCGTGTGTGGAGAACAGACGGGGCGTAACGGAGTTTTGCTGAACAGGAGAAAATGAAAGATCTATTAGAAGGTACCAGAGGTGACTGCACTGCAAACACTCGGTGGCTTAAAGCGACAGTGACGTGCTCTCGCCGGGTCGGCTGGGCGTTGGCCGGTCCTGACCCGGCAGGGGCGGGCGGCTCTGCTTCACGCTGCTGCTGCTGGCCCCTCGGTGGGGCTGGGCTCACGGCCGCCGCGTTCCTCCTCGGCCAGCAGTCTAGCGGGGCCGCGTGCCCCTCAGGAGCGGCAGACGTGCCATCCAGCAGGGCGACGACCTAAGCGCACTGCACGCCTCTGCGTCGCGTGTGCTGCGGCTCTGCCGCCAGGACAGTCACGTGGCCACGCCCAGATCGAGGGGCGGAAAGTACTCGCTGCTGCCGTGAGGTCGCGACAGCGCCCCAAACGAGATCGGAACCGGGGAGGAGTGAACAGCTTGGAGGAGGAAGCTCGTACACCGCACAAACGAGTCCGGGTTTTGTCTTGAAGGCAAGTGGGGAAGCTCAAACGTTCCTGAGAATCCTTGAGGAAACGTACAGCATCCGTGTGTTCCAGACAAAAGCCACCTCCTGAAGGTGTGCTATAAGCCTGAGAGAAAGGGCCGAGGGGCCGGCCACACGGCTGAACATTCCAACCGCTTACCTGGGAGGGGATCGCCGCAGCTAAACTGGGGGAAACGTAGCAACAACATTCCAGGGAAGGGACAGATCCCAAAACCACTTCAAAGTAGGAAGCCATGAGACTTACAAATCTTCAGATACAGAAAAATGAGCGAACGCTGGACGAGGGACAGAATAAGTCATCTCTTGCTGTGTAACCAACTACCTCAAAAGTCTGAGACATGGAATAAGGATGCTTGTCCCCTCGGACCGTTTCTGCAAGCTGGGAACCCAGGCGCAGCTTGGCTCTGAGGCTCTGTCATGTGGTCGCAGGCGGTCAGGGTCTCTCACGTGGTCACAGGCGGTCGGGATGACGTCAGCTGGGGCTGCCACGACAGGCTCCTGCGAAGCTGGTAGGTGCACCCTGGCCGGCTCACACGTGGCTGGCCTTGGCTCCTCTCCAGTGGACTGTGGGACTGTCCTCACAGTAAGGTGGCCCGCTTGTCCCAGTCAGTGACCTCAGGAAAAGCGAGGTGGATGCACCAGTCTTTTCTGACCCAGTCTCAGAAGTCACACATGTCGCTTCTGCCACACTCTGGTTCATTAGAAGGGACTAGGAAGCTCGTCACTCATTCTCTTGAAGAGAAGAATGTTAAAGAATTTTTGGACATAGGAAAATAAAACCACCATAAGCAAAGTAATCTACATTACTGAGACTTCTCGAGTTTGTGATAAGTAAAGCAACCGATGGAAATAACAGACAACTTAGGTATTGAAATAGAATTTGGGTCAAAACGATCATTTTTGAAGTTATCTACATAGTTGTAGTAGGTGAAGACCTAATGACTGCTGAAAACACGGAGAAAGGGAATTTAGAAAGCAGGAACAGGGCTGTGTGCACTGTCTGATAGAAGAGAGAGGCACTATCAGAAAGCAAAAAACAGAGAAGAGTCTGTAACAGCAAATGATACGTAAATATCAAGGAGGGTGAAGCCGTGTTCTCCTCCACAAAAGCTGTGCCTTTTCTTTGGTACCAGATAAAGCTGTGGCCAGAGATCAGAACAGGTTCTTTTGCAAATGGACTCCGAGTTGTCTCTCTCTGCAGCTGAGCAGGAGTGAGATGGGCAGTAGGAGGAGAATCAGAAACTGTCCAGGGCTCTGGACAAAGCAGCTGGAATGCTGTTAACGTGGCAGTGTCTACACTCAAGATGGTTTCATGGGCTTAAGTCACTCTTGAGATCGCTGTGAAGAATACATAGGAAAAACACGCCTGGCCTACACAGCAAAACGGGTCAATGACAACACTGGCAGGCAAAACGATATGTGTGATATTAAAGTGGAGCAGGTTTGAAGAGAGGTTTTAGGACACAATATGGTGTCATTGTGTGGGAAAACGCATCGCCAGCCACACCGTGGGGCGGGCACACTGCCACCCCGGGATCGGCCATCAGTGCCCGCACGGCACGCGGCAGTGGCTAAAGAGGATGACACGTCCTTTTTATCTTCATTTCTTTAGAGCTTTGCAATTAACTGAATGGACTACATTCTGCACTACAAGGTAAAACTTTCCACTAAAATTCCCATCACGAAGACCACTGGGTTGGTTGTCAGACAAAAAAATAAAATAAAATAACGAATAACTTTCTCCAAATGAAACTTCAGCAAAACTGTTAACAGACTCCATGTGCTTTCATTTCAAAGACAGGACTGACAGCCACCAGGTTGCCAGCCAGGTAGAAAATGACATCACCTTATTAAGTCCCCTCAGTATCCATGGCCCAGTTTTCAAAAAACTGCCATTCTGAGGCCGGCTTCTCAACAGCTGAAAGAACCCTCGGTTCTTTACTTTTTCTGCAGGCAGAAGGGTTCTCAGGATTTTGCTTACGGGTTTGGGTTCCCTCTGGATCCTCAAGGAACCCTGAGCCGGCCACAAACACGTGAACCATGAGATAGGCGTCAGCACCAACCTCTGAAGAAGCTGCCTTCCCACAAAGTGGCCTGTGATGTCTGTGTGTTTGGGTTCTGTGCGGGTTCACTCGCTTCATTGAAAACATAATGAAACTACGGAGAATGGAACTCGGTGACCCCGTTTCACAGTTTTCCAAAGCGCGCGCACACACAAAGAATCCAGGGCATTGAAAAGTGAGTCCACACTTTTATGGGTTTTCTCTCCCCCACCTCAGACAACAGCTTTGTCCCAAAGCAGCAGTATTCCTACAGGGAGTGGGCATTGATATGCAAATCAGACGACAAACATCACATTGGGCTTCAGAATTCCTGTGGCCAGCACTGTCACACAAACAGGTTTTCAGTCTGAGCGGTGTATTCAGGACCGTAAATATGTGTCTCACCCTGTGAACAAATTCTTTTTGCTTCCAGAGTTCACAGTGAAATACAAGGTAGACTATAAAACCGCCCATTTGATGGGATGTGCCTCGAAGCAAAGATACTGCTAAACTGGACCAGATTTCTACTTACTGCCCAAGATGTCCATGTAAATGTAGCTTACTCCAGATGGTAATGTTTTTAAATTACTATTTTAAGGTAGGTTTTTGTATTGAAAGAATCTGCTTGGTTTTTAAAAATAGGAACGTAAAAATCATTTTAGTTTACATTGTTAGTAAAATCATAAAAGCTGTACTGTTGCTTCTTAGCGGATCAGTGACAGTATAAAGAAGAAAAGTAATTTCTAAGACCTCTGAGGAGGAGACGGAATGGGGGTGAACGTTTTCCAGGCTTGTCTCTCCCCCCACTCCCCGCAGTTAGAGAAGTTAATAAAGCATTTACTCCCTGAAACAATGCAAATTCACTTTTAAAGAGTTTGAAAAAGCATCCCCACCACCAGAATTCTGTTTAGCCCACAAAATTTGTATAATAAGCTCTGCCCACACTTCCTAGTGCTGCTTCCAGCTCCTTCCGACCACCCCACTTAGTTCTCCATCTCTAAGTGCTCCATCTCTAAGCAACTGCTTCAGGTGGCAGACACTGAATCCTCGCCGCTTCACACGCCTGCACGGGACACACATAGAACAGTGTAAGGCAGAGAAGAGAAAATTCTCTTTTTTTATGAGCTCCATTCTGATTCTTTAAAGCACTGGAGCCACAACGTTGTGTCTGTTTTCATAACAAGTCAAAGCTGAAAAAATTCACAAACCTAAGATTCCTATACCTATGATATATATATATAAAGCATGCACGCCTAAATAGATGAGTCCAACAAGTGCCTCGTAGAGACAGACTGCTCTAAAACATCTCTGCCAGCAAACACGGCCTCAGAGGACTGCGAGATGAGTCTGTGGCTACATGGGGACAGCACGGCCCCCACAGACCCGCCACCTCACTCTCCCTGTGAGGTCGGAGGGCCTCGTTCTGGGTTCTCCTTCCCTTTTTCCTTCACTGACTCAAGATGATCACACCACAGAGAAGTGGGCACAGACAAGTCACCGAGTCCCACTGGGTGAAGAGGAAGACTGATCTCTTGGAAATTTTAGGGAACTCACAACACTGAGAATAGCACATTCTGGTCCTTTCTTGGAACACCATCATTAAATTGGAGAATTTAAAAATCAGCAAATTTCTGTCATTTCTACTCTTACATTTTTCATGTCTTAATCCTTAATAATTACTTATTTCATCAAAAGCATGATGGAATTATAAAGTCTCTTGATACAAATAGCTTCCCAGTATTTCTTAAATCTCTAAAGTAAGGGTCCTACGTTAAAAGATCTACTTAAGGCAAATATTTAGGTGCATCCCCCACATCGTTAATTTGATCTAATTAAATAAAGTGAAGTTTTTATGTTAATGTAATATTATTATACTACTCATTTGAGAAAATTCTACTTCTTTTATATAAGTTGTTAATTTTAATCAGCGGATAAAATCCATTAAGTTTGAAAAAAATGAGTGAAAGAAATGATAAAGCTATCATAGTTAAAAGTTATAAACAATTTACATCTGAGATAGTCTCATTCTACATAACAAAAAAGGCAATAAGGGGATTTTTAAAAATCAAAGAAAAACAAATGACATTTCAAGAAACTGCGAGTAAACATTTGTTCATTTTAGATTTTAAAAGAAAAAGAAAATTGTTGATCGCACCACTGGAAAAAGAAACATAGCAATATCCAGGAAGGAGGATGTTATGATTATGAATCAGGATTTCAAGGCCAAGAAAACTTTAAACTTAGACTTAAACTTCAGTCAAATAATTTGGTTAAGCTATAAAGTACATCGCTAATTAATGAGGTTGATTATATATTCGAATATACAATGAACATTCATTTTTCCAAGTTAAATTTTGGAAGTACTGGTTTGTCTTTGCTTTTCTTCCCTAATTTTCAGTAATATCTAATGTGTGTCTCTTTCACAGTGGTAACAGTTAGTGAGCTAATAAAGTGTAACAGAGACAAGGGACAACTTAGGAAAGGGAGAAATTCAATGATCTTTATTCCTTTTAGTGATTTCTTTTTTACATTTTGCAGGGAAGCTACAGCCAAAGAGCATCTTAGAACATATCTTGACCTTGGAGGAGCCCTTTCTGCTGAAATAATACACCAATTTGTGTTTCTTTCCTTCTATATAATCTTTACTTCTCTGGAATAATTGCAATAAATTACAAACTGAAAAATTGGAAAAACTTTTTTAAAAATATAAGCACCTTTTAAACTATTTTATTTTGCATTTAACTGTATAGGTCTAAGTAACTGTAATGTTCTCTTGGATTTTTATGACATCTGCTTAGTTATAAATGTACATTATCTTTTGTCATTGCTTTTACTCAGACAGGGTTTTATTTGAGGTGCTGCTGCCATCTGCTGGACATAAATAAAATTAAAGATTTGTGACTTTCATATGTGAAAAGTCCAAC
>CM053512.1:1615233-1662695 GCA_028627145.1 Eidolon dupreanum | reverse complement strand
TAACTTCCTACTCCTTGGTCGCAAAGCAAACAAAACTAAAACATTAAATTCTAGAAATTTCATAAAAATGGAAAGTTGTAATATCATTACTTAACAGGAAGAGTCAACCACAAAGAAGAACTAAAAGCCATATTCCTATATTCAGTTTTTTTTCCAGTCAGCAAGGATTGAAAGTAGTGTCTATATAAGTGATTGGGGATATGCCTTTTAAAAGGACTCTCTTTGATTATCAGTCAATTCTCTCCTGATTTGAACTATTGGTTAAAATCCATAATGAAAGATTGAAGCTGAAATAGCATGTATAGTTCACAGATTACTCATGTGTGAAATGCTACATAAATAAAAGGGAGAAGAAACAAGAAAGAGGTTGCAAGGCTAAAGGAACACTAATAAAAATGAGACAAAACATCTTACTGTAGTTGGCTAAGTTCTGGGGTTTGTGTTTTCAGGTTTTTTTTTAAAGCTAATATTCAGTGGCAGTTTAAAACATTTGTGAGTTGCCATTTTCTCAATTCACAGGGTATCGAAAACCAGCTGCCTTCAATAGCATATCAGTCAGCTTGGACCACCATAACAAAACACCAGAGACTGGAGACTTAAACAATCGGAATGGATTTTCTCACAGTTTTTGAGGCTGAAAAGCCCAAGATCAGGTGTGGGCCAGCTGAGTTCCTGGTTCCCTTCCTGCTTGCAGATGGCTGTCTTCTCGCCGTCCTCGCATGGCAGAGAGGGGGACGGAAAGCTCTCTGGTGTCTCTTCTTACAAGGGCACTAATCCCATCGTGAGGGCCCCGCCCTCAAGACCTCACCTGAACCCAATCGCCTCTCAAAGGCCCCGGATCCGAATACCATCTCATCGGGGGTAACGGCTTCAGCAGATGGATGAAGGCTCACACTCCTGTCTTCAGCAAGCACACGCTCCATCTCCCCCTCCGCACACACAGACACGCACGCAGACACAGCTCCAGGATGGGGTGCCTCTCCCCTGCTACCATCACCCGACAAGGCGTACTGGCCCTCCCCTGCCTTCTGTCCTCACAGGTGTCCTAGCCTGTTAACAGGGTGAAAGACAGAGGGGATTGTGGGAGACCTGGAGGCAACACTCCATCTGGTCAGTCACCAAAAAGTTCTAAAGATCATTCAGTGGAAAATATACTCGCTGGACACCACTTGGGAAAACAGCTAGGCCACTGACTCACCGGGCGCAAGAAATGGACAGTATCAGGGGGCTGGAGCACAGCATAAGCAAATGACCAGAAAGGCAGCTGAAGAATTATGCACCAGGATGTTCACAGAAGCATTATTTAAAATTGCAGGATAAGCCAAAAGAAAAGTTGGACTCAAACCAAATAGCCCCAAATAGGGGATGGTTAAATAAGAGGGACCATTAAACAAACATTAAATATCATGTTTCTAGAAAACGTATAATTAAATAGAAAAATACACTTGATATACTATAAAGTTAAAAAACATGCACAGCTATATATACAGTATGTTTTAAATCAGTGTCATAAGTACTATGTTCAAAAAGAGCTAAGAATTGTGAAAAATACTTAGGACAATATAAAGAACTTTTCTATCATATTTTAGGCCATGAAGAAGGAAAGGAAGAACCCCAGTGCTGGGGGAAGAGAGCAATTTGTTAACAGACAATAGAATTTATTTTTCTCCAACCATGAAAATGACCTCCAAGTTCTAAAAATAGAATACACAATGAAAATACATAAATTTTGACCCAAAATAATGAAGGCAGCTAGTCGATAAACTAGATAAGGGTAAAAATCACATCTGTTTTGAGTGCTGCCATGTCTGCAACACCTGGCACATCAGTAAATAGTAGTATCTCAGTTAAAATGGTGACAAATGAACATAGGAATGAATACACAATAAGAAGCATCGAGGGTGGTGGTTACCATGGGCGGGGGTGGGGGGGTGCCAAAGGGTACAAACTTCCAGCTATAAAAGTAACAAGTTCCGGAGATCTAATGCACAGCGTGGCGATTATAGCTAATGATACTGCATTATACACTTGAAAGATCCTGAGAGTAGACCTCAAGCGTCCTCATCACAAAAAGACATGGTCACTGTGACAGGATAGAGGTGTTAGCTGATACCATGGTGGTGGCCGTTTTGCAATATATAAGCATATAAAGTCAACATGTTTCACCCCTCAAACTTATACAATGTTATATTTCACTTGTATCTCAACAGAGCTAGAAAAATTTCATCAGAAATTTTTTCGAAAGAGTCGAGATATTCAGGCATTAAAAAAAAAACACAAAAAACAAACAAACAAACAAAAACAAAAAAACAACGAAATCTATCTTATCATTTATGACAATACAGATGGATCTAGAGGGTATTGTGCTAAGTGAAATAAATCAGACAGAGAAAGACCAATATCATATATTTTCACTCATATGAGGAGTCTAAAAAACAAAATAAATGAACAAACAAAAGAAGATCAAAGACTTTTAAGACTCAGTGACATGAAAGTTGCTGAAAAATGTATAGATATGTCCTTGAAGTATTGGTAGATAAGTTTCAAAAAGTCAATGAATCTCTTGTGTGGTTTCAGAAGAGCATGTAGAGAAGTTTTCCCAATTATTGATCTGAGAAACAGAAGATTGATATATTTGATACATTCAGTCCTGATGCCCAATCCTAACTGCCATACGCATGGCTGGTAGGAAAGCTTTGTGCTGCTTAATGTCAAAATAATTTCATATCCTTTCATCCATTTGTGACCCAACAGAACTCAGCCTCTTCTGGCAATTGTCTTCTATTATTTGGTAAAAGAAAAAAAAAATTAAAAGAAACAAAAAACAAAAACAGGGAACCACTGAAGATTTTTGAACAAAGAAAAACTTCTCTTTGGATCACAGACTGATTAGTTAGTTTTGTGCCAAATACACTGGAAATTGAAGAGACTGGAGGCCTAAAGACAGAGCATAAGGCAAACTTAAATATTGTAGGCAAAGGCAATAGCAGAATAAAAAATTAAAATTTAAAAGGAAGGTGCTGAGATGAGAGACCTAAAGAAGAAACCAGGGGTACAAATGACAGACCTAAGTGAAAGATCAGAAATAAAGACAATCACAGATCGTGCCAACATGTCAACATTGGATGGCTAAGTGAATATTTGTGACATGACTAGAAAGAAGGGTGTCAGAAGCACATGTGGAATGAGGTGATGTGACCTGTCATCACGCTAGTCAGAATAGCACACCATTTAAAATATATGAATAGCTTCTTTCTGGAATTTTCCGTTTAATATTTTCAGACCACAGTTAACCATGGATAATGGAACCATGAAAGTGAACCCAAGGATAAAGGGACACTACAGAAATGAGCCTCATCTACGAAAAGCGAAAGTTCACTTAGCTCTGAGCAGCTGCTCCCCGTAACCACTTCCTCCTGTCCGCTAAAGAGCCATCAACACACAGAGCAGCCCCCGCCCCCGCCCTGGAATTGTCACATACTACACAATTTTAGAGCTTCAATTTTCAGTATTCTCTATTTAAAAACAGTAAGATGTGATGTAGCAATATTTCTATCAGAAAGAGTAAAAAAAATTAGGTTTTGCATTTAAATGTTCATGTTTAAATTATCTGGGAAATTTGCTGACATGGAACAAGTCTTTCTTTTGCAATTCTGGGGAAATGAGGTGTCACTATCTTGGTTTAGCAACATTAAAGCATAGATTATACCCAGACAGTGAAGTGTTTGAGAGGCAATTTTGGTTTCCTCTTCAGAAAGGGGGATCAGAGAGATTTTTTAAAAAATAATAACCATCAAGTACAGTAATGGCAAACACTTTGAAAATATGGAGTGTTGGAAGCCATGTATTATGTCTATTACATTTTAGGAAAGATAATCAGTCAATATTGTAATCTTAAACATAAACTTGCAGAGTGCTAAATCCTCTTCTAAACTGAACTTCAAAACCCTCAGAGATGCTTGTCTATGATAAACAAGACAAAGTAGTTTACTTCTGGCCCCGAGTTAGACTTTGAAGTTTGCATTTAAAGAACATATTTGGAAGTAGTTCTCAGAAAGAATGTTATTTATGAGAGGGAAAGGACATAGTACATCCTTTTAAATTTTATTTTTCAATCTCTGAGAAATGCATTAATGCCTCCTTTAATATGATGATTCATATCACCCCTGTAAAAACACAGCAAAAACAAAAACATTATGAAAATTAGCAATTCAAAAATCCCACAATCTATGTCTATTTGCAATCAAAATACCATGATAGTTGTAATGACGCAATTATTTTATGCACCACAGAGAAAGAAAAACAGCGCTACTGAAGTTGCAGCATAATGCTTTCTGTAACTCAGAACGTTTACTGCGTATTTATTGAAAGGGCTTTTTAATACCTATTGAGGTACAGGGTTTCTTTTTTTTTTTAATCTTATATCATTCTCAAGGCTACGTAAAAATGAAAATACAAGCTAAACAAGTTGGTTAAGGTATTCCTAAAGCCAACATTCCAAGTCTGATCTTTCAAAATATTTTCAGAGTCCTGGGTGACCACGTCTTCCCACCCGACACTGCAGTCTGTGGCACCAGGAGCGCTGAAGATGGTGAACTGTCTCTGAATTTATTCCAAGTGGCGACATTCATTCCGCAAGGTTTCATGCACAGGGACAAGTAATGACAGCTAGATCAAGGCCACCACAAGACACAACCCTTTCCAGAGATGTTAAAATGTGAAGAATATAACGTAAATGTTAGAACCTTTGAAACATGATACATCTTAAGAGCTAAGATATTGTAAAGAAATCGGTCTACAGCTCTAGTTTCTTCTAGGCATCTTGCACTATCTTCACTGTTCATTTGAGCTTATAAATCTGGAGTCTGAAAAGGTGTTAGCTCCACTGTGAGGGTTAATTCAGAGCTTTATAAAAGGCAATGGCGGCCTTTCTCCTGCTGCCTTCCCTGTAGCGAGATGTCAGCGCCAGCGCGCCCACCGGCTACAGCAAAGCTGTCGACTCACTCTCACTGACACCGCACCGAACTCATCCTGTTCTCGCGTTCCCAAGACTTAAAAAAAAAAAAAGAAAAAAGGAAAAAGAAAGGTCTTGCTTCTCAGAGGTTATAAATAAATCTAAGATAGATGGCTTTATTTTATTTTATTTTTGAGCAAATATCATCTTTTAATTTCAAGTGTATAGACTTGATTTCTGGAAATCGGGTTCAAATTCTCTGAGGCTATAAACACTGAGTCAGGTATGGAGTCTTGAAGTAAAACCCTAGGAGTCAGAGGAGCATCGCACAGGTAGTTAAGATCTTGTTGTGCTCATGTTAGGAAGTTTATGTTAAACCAGAGAAAGTCAGCTACAAGATGAATCTAAACAAATATCACGCCTGAATATATTATGCACTCTAAAATTTTAGTTTTTCAGATTTCATAGCAATAATAACTCAGATCAGCTTTGAGACTTTTTTTTCACTTACAAAAATCTCACAAAGTAGAAAACACAATAATAGAGAAATATTCTCTATAATTTATGTGCAGAATGTTTAAAAGGCTAAATTCTAAGCCATGTGCCACCTGAAAACTCACATAAATGTGTGGCTAGATTTTGAGGTAGGGAGATTAGGAAGAAAAACAGCAAATGATGTGCTTTACTAGACACTTTTTTGGGGGACACATATTTATTATCTCTTTAAGACATACAAATATCATCAATCTTTGATTAAAATCATGAAAGAAGAGAAACCTGAAAAGGGTCAACTGAAAAAAGAATTATAATAACTACAAAACCCTAAAAAGAAAACTACACTGATGTGTACCTTTATCTCGAGTAGGAAACAGAGTGAGCCAGAGGTGAAACTCAAAGCGCTCAGTAACTGCGGGCACAGACACCAATCGTGGAGTGTGGCAATGCCGCCAACGGCCTCTGCAGGGCTACCGACTGGGCACCCAGGGGGCACCCAGGGGGCACCCAGGGGCAAGCAGCATGTGACCTGCTCCACAACACTGCGACACCCTAACGTACGAAAGAAATAAATGGAACATTTCAGCTATGTATTGTTAAGTCAGTTTACTTACTGGAAGATTTTTGTGTTTCCTTGGACTAATCAGTTAATGTAGGGGAGAGCCCTAATTTTATTTGTTTAGAAAAAATTCTGCACTTTTTCCCTTGATGGGCGAGGAATGAAAAGAGGTAAGGTGACCAGTTACTTGAATTACTGAGACAACAGTAGGATCTGACAGAGGGAGATACAGGAATTCAGAAAAATGACAACAAAGAAGACAAGTGGCCCATAAAAAACTCCTAGTAGCTGGCATGGCCAGAAAATTTTTAATAAGTATTGTCTTGATTTTATTTACTTTTTTTTACTTTCTGTATTTGTTAACCTATATTAACCATCAAACCTAAGACATGTACATGGACAACCTTGTTATAGTATAACTTTTTGGAACTAAAAAACCATAGCTGAGTCCTGTGTGTAAGAAAGGGGAAGAGTAGAAATAGGACAGAACCTAGAGAAAATGGCAAATAGGAAAGGAGAAATCCATAGCAACAAGAATTTTGAGCAGACTGGAAATCTTCCCACCTCAAACCAAGAATCAATAGAAATATCAGGCAAATTGGTATGCCTCTCACAATGTTTAAGATGGGGGTCAGTCTATATTTGGATATATACCCAAAAAAGTTGATAACTAATACTGGAAATCTGGAGTATTTTGGACATCTCTGCCTTACTGTATAACACTCTACTGTATAATAGTGCTTATCATGAGTTACTTAGTATCAATGAATCTGAAAAGCTGCTTTAGAATAGGAATAAATTCATGGTTTATTAGGCATATATATTACTTCTCATATTTCTTTTCTTTTAGAAACATACTCTTCTAAATTACTCACATCTTTGGCTCAATGTTTTCTACCATGTTTATCATTTTTAAATGTTCCCATCAAATAAAACAAAACATCTCTTCTCTCATCCCAAAAAATATAGCCAAATCAATCTGTATCATTCTCACCCAAATGCATGGATAGACTGTCACATACTTACTTGTGAACCATTTGGATAGAAATACAGAAAAAGAACATTCTTGATATCAGCTAAGCATAATCACTCGTATGGACCATAACTGATGCTGAAACCAATTTCTTCGTCAATGTTAGCATAGGAGATGGCTGGGAAATGGGCCAAGTCTTTAAGGCCCACCTGCGTCAAATCAGACTCTGGGAATTGGTCTAGAGGTAGGAATTATACGCTACAGATAAAACTTTTATTTACTTCCTGGAATTCTATTCTGTCTAAATATCTGACATAAAATTTCCTGGAATATTCCTATGTAGAATATTGGAGTGAAGTAAGAAAGTTAGAAAAAAAAGTTAAAGAACATTATGAATCTCCACATCAGATAATGAACCTTGATTCTATGAGGTAATAAATATATCTGCCAAAAAAAAAAAAAAAAAAGCAGCCTGGGATACAAGAATTAACTAGAACAAATAAAGAACAGATATTAAATGGAACAAAGCTGAAGAGTTGCAGAGTCCTAGGAATAATTCCAATCATTGCTGTTTCAAAGGACAAGTTATAAAACATTCTCAGAAAACAAAGGAGATTTTGATCTCTATATGGGTACTGCCAGCACAGCATCCAGGAAAAAGTGACACATGCTCATAGGGAGGCCCTTGACTTTCAACAGGCTCTTTATCTTCTTTTGCTAATCTGAAAACAATTCGATTTAACAGAGCTCTACTGGTAGAGGTCTTACAGCCAATTTGTTTTCTTTGTATATTGATTTTGTGTCTTGCAAACTTGCAAAAGTCACCTATATTTGTAGATTCCACTTGACTTTCTACAAATGATGACTTTTCTTCTTTCCTAAAATACGCATTCAGTGATATACATTTTTCTCTATTTACTGTTTAGCTGTACCTCACAAATTTTAACTGTTGTGTTTTGGTTTCATTCACAGCAAAATATTTTTGAATTGTCCTTTTCATTTTTCTGTGAACAATGATTCATTTAACAGTGTGCTATTTAGTTTCCAAATATTGAAGATTTATGCCAGTATCTTTCTATTATTAATTTCTAATTTAATTCCTTTGTGGTCAGAAAATATATATCATATGATTTTAATCTTTTAAATTTTACTGAAACATTTTATGACTCAGCATGTGATCTATCTTGATAACTACTTCTTGTGCATTAGAGAAGAAAGTGTATTATTCTATCGTTAGTTGGAAGGTGGCACAAATGTCAATGAAGTCAAATTGGTTAATGGTGTTTTTCAACTCTAATCTTCCTAATATTCTGTCTTCTTATTCTATTAATTATTGAAAATGGGTGTTGAAATTTTTAAGTACAATTTTGGATTTATCTATTTCTCCTTACAGTTCTATCAGTTTTTGTTTCATGTATTTGGTAGTTCTGCTATTGAGTGTGTCGACATTTAAAATTGTTGTATGCCAGGGCCACCAAAAAGCGGGCTGCTGCTGTAACAAATGCCTAAAAACGTGAAGCTGGCTTTGAAATTTAGTAATGGGAAGAGGCTGGAGAAATTCTGAGGTGCATATACAAGAACGGACATTTAGGAGAGACGCAGAGAAAGCCCGCATATTCTCAGAGCGCATGCACAGCCTCGGGTGGAATCTTGGTAGAAATGAGGATGGTAAAGGCCAATTTGGTGAGGTCTCGGAAGGAAATGAGAAACATCTTGGTGGACACTGGAGGAAAGGTGACCCTTGTCATGAAGTGGCAGAGACCTTGGTAAGCAGCGTTTAGGTCCTAGCGTTTTGTGGAAGGTAGAACTTGCAAAAATGAAACTGGAGTTCAGCTGAGGAGATTTCTAAGCAAAGTGCTGAGGGGACTTGATTCCTCCTGACTACTTAGAGCAAAATGCCAAAAGAGCGATAAATTGAAAACATAGTTGTTAAGTAAAAAAAAGAACCAGAACTTGAAGTTCTGGAAAAATCTCAGCCTATCTACATTGCAAAAATGAGAGAGCCAAGCCATAAAGAACAGATCCTTATCCTTTGTCCCAGACGCCTTGTATACTTCTCTCCTTTATCAGACAAAAAAATAGTGTCTAGTACAGCCAATGGGCATTGTTTATATTACCCTAAGTTCCCTTTTTAATTAGCGATGGCAAGATCAGAAGCAGTGCAAATAAAAATGGCATAAAAACATAGCCTATCACTTTTAGAACTGTTAATGAATGCCCCATGGATTTTTTTTAATTGAATGAGAACAGACAAGGAAATGTCTCCATAAAACTGTCGCTTCTCAGGGAAAAGTGTTAATACTATGTAAATTAAAATGCAAAAGTCTAACTGAACTCAGCAACACCAAGAGTTGTGCATATTTCATCACAATTCACCGAAGAAGGGAGCCCTCCAAACTGCTGACAGCTTGTCATATCTCTAGCTTAGTCATTTTATATTTCTGCTCTCATTTTGTATTATAATGTAAGCAAGGAGTTTTGACCGCCTTCATAGAGATTTTTCCAGGTAAGGCGCAGGTGTGTGTGTGTTGCAAGAGGCAGGGCGGAACAGAAGACAAATCTGGTTTCTTTCCTTGAGAAAATTTTGTCAAGGCTCAAGAATTCTTGAGAAATGGAAATAACTGTACAAACATCCCCTAAAAAAACTTTTTACCCATGTGATTCTTAAATTTGTCAATTAGGGAAATACGTTCTTTTTTTTTTTTTAAGTCTGAAATGAACTTTTGTGGGGTATTGGTTACAGATATTAAAACGTAAAATAAGTAGCATTCTTATTTTCTTTATATTATTTAAATGTTTAAAAAAAGGCATTTATACTCTCAATCTTTTTCTCATTCCTTACCAAATTCAGGCAAAACTTTTTAACCATTTACCCTCTGGTAGCACAGTTAAAAGAAATCATTAGTCATGATGTGCATAATCTTTATAAATCTTAGCTTGGCATTAGCTAAGAGAAAGCCTGAGGCTTACCAAACTAGAAAACATATATAGTTTTGTTAAGAATTAATAGATCTATATTATGGACATTTAATTGCTTTGGGTAAACAGCTAGAACACTGAAGAAAATTTAAAAACAATAGAAGCGTTTTTCATAAAGAAATGCAAAATCAATAGTTTAAGCTACAAAAAAAATAAGAACTTTTTAATTTACTTGATGTGACATTTGCTATACAGAGCGATTCACCACTTTCCAGAAGTGCAAATCACAGTTTCATTTATTCAAGAACTGTTTACTGAGCACCTGCCATGCACCTGGAGAAAGACACACCGCTCGGCCTCAGGGGGCTCTGCTCTACAAGGAAGACCCACGGTCCGGCCACCAGCCACAGCACCCAACGCAGGGTAGTAAAAGTATTTACATAATGCCATGGGGAAGGGAGAAAGCCAACATTTGGGAAGCTGTGGCATTGAAAGAGATCAGAGTTTGAAGAAAATGTCACAGAGAAAGTGACCTTTAAGCTAGATGGTGCTTCAGAGATGAGAATGATTTCATTAAGCAGAAATAAGGGAAGGTCACTCTGCACAGTGAGATCACAGTGTTGAGAAGAGTCAAAGTGACAGGGACTCAACACAGCCTGGCAGGAGTGTGGTCCAGAGAGCAGCAGGGAGCTTGTTAGGTGTGCAGAACCTCAGGCCTCAGCCGGATCTCCTGAATCAGGGTCTGCATTTACCAAGATCCCCTGGAAAGCTCCAAGCCCTGATATATTGAGAAGCACTAGCGTAAATGGGGGAATAATGGTGTGGGAGGAGAAGCAGCAGACAGACAGATGTCTTTGATAGATGCCATGGAGTTCCTACCGACCAGAAGGACTGAAGTGATATGATCTGTGACTCATCAAGACAGTTCTAGCAATGCCGAAACCCAACTCAGATGAAGACATTATGAGAAAAAAAAAGTACAGACCAACATCCCTTATGAACACAGATATAAAATTCTTCAACAGATATTAGCAAACCCAATCCAGCAATGTAGTAAAAGGATGATACATCTCACCAAGTGGGTTGTATGCCAGTGTGTAATGCTGGTGTGACATTTGAAAACCAAGCAGTGGGACTTCCACATCCATTTGAGATGGAAGAGGAGAGGCTAGATTTACACTCTCTCTTGAAACACCTGAAAAAACAGGCGAAATATATGAAACAATGGCACCCAAAATGGGATATGAGGCGACAAAGGACAGCAATCCCTCAGAGACAAGGCAATATTGAGGGGAGCCCTCTGACTACCTGGCTTACCACCTGAGAAAGTCTCCAAGGTGGGGTGCAGGGAGGGGGATGTCAGACAGAGCCAGCATCTTCCCGAGTTGAGGAGACAGAGCTGGGGGTCCAGGGAAGTGAAGGCGCTAGACTTTGGACCAGAGTAATAGAGGGGACAAAAAAAAGAACTCTTGAGATGTGCAGGTGTTGCCACACTTTTCAGTCGCATGGTGATCACTGCATGTGTTTGGGGAAACTACCTGGGGCCAGGTAAAGAACCTCATGAAAGGCTAGAGGGAGCAGTGTCCACAGCCAAACAAGGTCAGGAATAATGCCTGTCCCCACCTTCAGAGTATAAAATGAGTACGTGCATGTGTGTGAAAGGGTGAGATAACACGTACAATCCGAGCTGCAAGAGCTCCATTATAAGAAAGAATTTCAGCCTGGAAATCTCTGGATTCTGAAAATCATTGGGATCCGAGTAAGAACGCTTTTGAATAAACCTAAGAGTTAATTTAATTGAGTCAAATGTAAACTGTCCTACATGTTGTAATAATTAAATTAAATTTTAAATCTAAAATGTGACTGAGTAACAGATCTTGACAGTGCACTGTTTTCTAGCTAAAAATTTTAAGGTTCTTAATATACAGAAACCATTCTACTAATCATATTAAAATGCTGTTATATATTAGAAAAGCGTAAGTGAATTGTCACAGTTCTATTTCGATATTTGGTATTATTAAGAATGCCTGTATTTTAAAAATCTTGTCTCACCGGATCTCTACCTGACATACTAGTTTAGCCTTAAAATCTTACTTTAAAAAGTAATGTAATCCTATGCATTTACCAACATTTAAATTATCTGAAAGATAAGAAGTAATTAGCATCAAATGTTTCTTAAAGACCATCTGCTTTGAATATTTCCTCAGTTGTCTTACCAGCCTTCACTATGGGAAATGCTAACAACTTTTAAGAGGGGGAGAAAGATTGGTCGAATTGATCATTATATAATAAAGTGAAATAACAACATCTAAACTATGCTGGTGAATGCTTTTTTTAACCTACCTTGCAAATGTTTCAACTCAGTGTTTTTAATTATGTAATCTGTTCTCTTGAAAAAGAAAATAAGTACTTATATGGCTTCCAGAATTATTTTACAGACCACTTCAGGGCGTTATTAATAACTTCCGGCAAACAGATTTTGAAAAATGATTATCTAAAACAATTTATTGAAGCCTTAGAGGTTTTTAAATATCATATTGAAAAGCATTTCATTATATGTTAATATATCTTGGATTAGAATCATGTTAACTTGTCATTGTATTTTCAGTTAAAAACACTAATCTAATAATTAAGTTAGTGTTATTAAGGAATATCCTTAATAAAGAACGTCTGCTAAAAACATATATCTAGTTTTAGATGTTATCAAATCTCAGTTTAATTCAAATGGATATAAAAATTTGGACTTCCAATAATTCCATTTATATGCATGTAGATGTTCCCACAGGCTGTCCAAGGTCCCTACACCATGTTCATTTTAAGATGGATATGCACAGCATTTACTTCAGTTCACAGAATGTGGACAGAAAACAATCTACAGAAGCTTTTATAGGGTTTAAAAGAGTTCTTATCACCCATGCCAACTGTGCTTCTCTGAACACAAAACTGCTTTTGAAACCAAGCATTCATTTGCTAAAACAAGGCATCTGCTGTTAAAGAGATTGATTATCCTGGGGCCTGACCTAATTGGGAGATTAGATATGGTTCCTACTCTGGATGGCATGGTTTATAGAGAAAAAAATCAGACCAGAAAAAGAGCAAATTTCTTCTGAACAACGGTGTACTTTTATTTAATTCTAATTTTCTTTAAATAGAAACAAACAGTACTGCAAATGTCCAATTGGTGAAATTAGTGTGTTATGTACAAACTACAAATTTGTTGAGTTTACCATGTCATTTCTTTAGGAATAGGTAATTTTCACTTCCATCTAATAAACCAAACATTACTAAAAATTGACTTTTTTGTCACACCCCACTGAGTTAAGATCACTGTATAATAGATACACCACACACAAACACACATTCACACACACACGCATACACACGAATCTGGCCTTTTACCGATGGTTTCCTTTCACGGCTTTCTATTGCCAGTTAGGTCCTGGATTTTCCCCTCCAACCACAGACATCACCTCATTGCTGTGGCTAATTGCATTTTTCTTCCTATCCTTTGACAACCAGACCTTTGTTAATGCTATTCACCAATATATCGGACTCAGGTCATCCATCCCAAACATGACAAAAGACACAGATGCCCATGTAAATCGCTCTCCCCAAAAGTCTGCCCCCTCTTCTAGCAGTTACAGACCCGTGACCCCTCCCACCCTTGTTCACTCCCTTTGTTGTCACTCTGTCATGCTTGGAAAAAGTGGCTACTCATGGGCTTCATGAAACACTATGCTTTGTTTACGCAATAAATCAAGTAACCAAGTTAATTATGAAGCTAGATGTAATTTTCTATACCAAACTCCAAAATAGCTTATTCCAGTTGAACTTCAAAACAGATCGATTTTCCAGAATAAAGACTGCTACTCGTTTTATTTTTTTTTTATCCTTTCTTGGACTCTCAAGAAAAAACCAAGCCTGATTGTCCTCTTTCACTGAAGAAAGAAGGTTTCAAGTAGAAGTGTTCAAGCAGAAGTGCAGGACTGAATTATTCATAAAAAACCTCACAATTAAAAAGTCGATTTTACTACTTGATACTTTATTGCTTTCAGTATAATTTGCATTAAGAACGAATTGCTCAGAATTTCTACCTTCTAAAGCCTTAAGTAACTTATAAGTTATTTTGAAATACTTAGAAACTACTATAAAGATGCTTTTATTATAGGTTTAAATGGTACAGGGAACATACTATGTGTGTAGATACAGCCATATTCCAGAATCAAGACTTCTTTCTATTCACTTTTTACTCTTTATATATTTCCACCTCATATATTCTAATAGTCACTATTTTTAGACATTAAGTCACCATAAGACAGAAATAGATGATTTGTTAAATAGAAAAACAATTTATCCATATAGAAACCAACAGTGATACGTATTTTAAAGAAAGCATAATGATCAAACTAATATATGTGATTTTCTGATCTCAATTTTAAAGACTTTACAATTCAATTACAATTGAGTGAAAATTTGGTAAAATCCTAAGAAACTTAGAGGGCTACTAAAGCTACTACCTCTATTTTCCACTCACAAATACGACCATGCAAAATTTAATATGTTCATCTGTTCATTAAAATAACAAAAAAGGCAGAAATACTTTATTGAACCTATGTAATAAAATGACATCAACTACTAGCAACCACTAAAGCCTCGCAAACATGATGGAACGCATCAGCAGCCTGAGGCTCTGGACGGAGCAGGCCATCCGCTTACGGAATGCTCTGTGGTGAGGCCCACAGGGGCAGGTCTCGTCCCAAGGGCTTCCGTCTCCCAGGAGACTTCGTACTTGCCCAAGGGCATACTGTCATGGCGGCCCTTCCCACACTCCTGAGCTCTTCCTAAGGCACCGGGGGACAGTAACGTGCAACTTTGTAAGTCCCTGAGATATTCACCTTCTGTGTTATAACAGTATTTTTAGCTACTCTTGGGACTTAAACATCATAATTTCTTATTAATTCAATGGAGATTAAAGGTAACTCAAAACTAATAAGACTCACTGTAGAATTCCAAAAACAAAAAGGAACCTATCTCATTAATAATCTTTTAATTATACAAACCCATAACCACACCTAACTTTTAAGAATAACAAAAATCTGTGAATACATGTTAAATATCTAAATGCTGCAGTCTCTTGCTTCTCAAACTAGGGTCTACAAGAATATTCTTAGAGATATACTAATTGAATGGAACTTTTCAAGTTTTATTTTTATGACACGATAACGTGGGTTTAAAAAGACATAATCTGGATGATCTGAAAGACTACTTAAAAGAGAATTGTCATTTATTTCAGTGTGGAAAGATAGCATCTTTATTTACAAACAAATTGGGACTAAGCGATCATAAAAAGACATCATTTAATTTTGAATCTACTTGATCTCCAACATCACACCCAAATCTCTGGAGTTCAGTAAGCTTTTTCGTTGTTGGCTGATGTTAAAGGGATTATATATATTATTTGAGAATGAAAAACACTGCCATATTCAATTTATAAGGGGAAAACGCCAACACAAATAATAGAATTAATGTGCATGACTGACCTGTAACCTGATGAATATGACTTGACTACTGTATTGTTCGAATGAGCTATAAACACAAGGCAAGTTATAGGAGAAATGTGCCAGTTGAAAAGGCCAAGTTTATCTAAATAGAAAAAATATAAATGAATTTAAAAGTAAAGTGATTTTTTGTTTTCACAAAACTTTTCCTATAAATGTTTATAAAGTCGTATTGACAAATTGATTTTTTGTTTTCACAAAACTTTTCCTATAAATGTTTATAAAGTGTATTGTAAATATTCCTATAAATGTTTATAAAGTGGTATTGACAAAAAAACCCCTATATTTATGGTTTATTTATTTTTTTCTATCTATGGAACTCCTTAAAAGATATTTTTTCACTTATTCAAACATCTTAGTTTTATCATTAGTTAGTAGATTTAGCAAAACTAACTCAGCTATATTTACATATTAAGTAATAATATAAATAACTCTACATATATAAAATATTCAGAAGCAACAAGCAAAAATGTACTATAGGCATAAATTGTTGACCAAATATATAATTACAAAATCACTTAACACATTAAATCTATTTTCATTAATTTAATAGCAACTATGGCCTTTGTATTTCCAGTTTCCATATCTGAAACTGTTCTGGGTTGTTTTGAATTTCAGTTATATTTTAAAATATACTGTGCTTTCAAACTCAAGTGATTACAGGACTCATCATTCTTCATGTTTCGTATATATACTACACACACACACACACACACACACACACACACACACACACGTATTGCCTCAAACAGTCTTTGGGAATTAAACATAAATAAGATTATCACCTACCTTTCAAATTATACCTTTTGGTACCTAATCATGGTTGAGCTATCAAAAGACTTCTAAGTGACTATATATCACTATCATAATAGAATTATAATGAAATTATCATAACAAAATCATAATAAAATATAGTAATGCTTTCTGATAAGAAAATAGCCCATAGTTTTCATTACAAAACTTATGGAATCATTAATATGTTTTCAATAATATTTAGTACTTTAAATTTTTACTAAGGATAAAATTTTAATGCCCTATTTATTAAGCCACTGCTTATTAATAAAATGTCGTGATTCAAATTTGTTGTGCTATCTTCATAAGTACGTGAACCAACAATCAAGGAAAGTATGTGGGGGGAATGGGTCTTTAGGAAATTTACATCATGCAATTTAATTCTTAAACCCCTGAAAAAATATAAACATTCATGAGATCTACAAAATAAACCTTAAGTAATCAGAGCAAAAACTTTCCAATTTTAATTCTTGCCCTTCACTTCAAATGAGAAATAATCTACATAAGAAAAAAAAATAACGAGATTTATGACAGCATCCTTGTTTTTAAAAAAGCAAATTCCTCAGACTGACATTACTAAATACCTATGTGCACCAAGATTTTTTTTTCAAATTATAGTAGATGAATGTCTTAGTAAAGTTATCATAAAGTATCTCTGTTTTATCAGATTTAGAATTAACTGCTCTATTTCAAGATATTAGCCTCGAGAATAAAATAACACCTGACAGTTTGAAGAAAAACTCTCCAAAGTCTATAAGAATGATTTAACTACCTAAAATGTTCTTGTTCATGTAAAACAAATTAATATGCCAATTCAATGTAAAGATAAGTATATATGTACATGTGTGCACATACTAAATGTTTAAAAGGATGCCGGTTCTGTAATATATTTTGATTCAACAATTCATTCTGATGTAGCCCACATATAGGAATACCTTAGGAAGCACTAAATTTGTTTTTCCTTCATTTTACTTTAAACTGAAGCACATACACATTTTTAAAAAAGTATTATAAAAAGTGTTTTTAAAAAGTATTGTTTCACATGTAAACAGTGCCATCTTCTGGCAGTTGGAATTGTTTGTGTTAACGTAAAATTTATTATGGGTTGTAAAGTTTATTGAGTAAAAATCCTTAGTCCAAAACCAGTTAATTCCTTAAAAATAACCTTTAAAAAATAAGAGCATATTTCTGCACATCTTCAGATAGATATAATTTAAAAAGAGAGTAAGTCAGGAACCCTTGGTTCTGCTACTAAATCTACTAACTAGATTCTGAATCTTAGACTAATTATACAGCTACTCTGGACCTCAGTTTCCTCATCTGTAAGATTGTTCAACTTAGTCATTGTTAGTCATTGTTACTTTCATTCTAAAATTCCACTTGATTCTAGTCTTAGAAATGTTTATGAGTAGTTCTAGTTTTAGCAACCTAATGTGGAATTCAGGCCTGTTTCTGACATACTTTTTCATAGTTATCTCTTTTATTGATACAGTTTTGTTTAGTTATGCGTACCCGTTAAATTTTTATCAAAAATAAATCTGAATACTTCTTCCTGTCCAAATAGCTTTCTCCTAAACAATACACATTAGAAGGAATTGATTAAATTGTGAATAAAGGTAAACGCAAGTAACTGAAAACAAGAACAAATGTGTAAGAGTAAGTGTGCATGCTTTAGAGGAGATGGGGTCAGGGCCAGAGCTAGCACCCAAAAGTTAATGGGAAAGAAGGCCCTCAAAGCTTCTGGATTCTTAAGTGTCACTGCAATAAACAGGAAACAGAACAGAACAGGCTGAGAGTCTGGGCAGCTCTTCTTAACATTCCTACAGCTTCTGCCAACACTATGCTGTATTGCAGGCCTGCCACCTTGGACTTATCTCTACCACCATTTCATTCTTCCTCCATTACAGTCATCAACCCAATTCTTGTTTCAAAATGTCTTGCTCTGATGCATACCTTCTTACTCAAACCCACTGGCATCCTTCTAGCTCTCGCTCTCAACCTCCTAGGCCTGCACTACTAAAATATCTATCAGAGTCTTCTGCTTTTCAAAGAGATTTAAGGACTTGCCTCAGAATCATTTGGGACGCTGGCTAAAACATGTCTTTCTTGAGACCCCATAAATAGATCAGCTGTGTTCAACAGTAATATAACACGTGCCACATGTGTGATTTTAAATGTTCTGGTAATCATGTTAAAAACTGAACAGAAACAAGTGAAATTATTTTAATATTTTACTTACTTTGATGCATGTAAAATATAATTTCAGTTTGTAATCAATTTAAAAACATATCAATATGATGCTGTATATTTTTTATACTGTCTTCAAAATCTATTTTATACTTGTAGCATACCTCAATTCAGACCAGCACGTTTCAAGGGCTTAGAGCCATCTATGGCTAGTGGCTATGGTCCTGGACTCAACCAGATATAGAGAAAGGGGAACAGAAGCCAGGAATCTACTGATCGAAATATTCAAGGGATTCTTTCACACTCTCAAGTTTGAGGACTGTCACTCTAGACTGTCCTGTACACAATTTATTCTATAACCTTTACTGAATTTACATCTGATGAAAATGTCCCTTTAATTATGTCAGCCTAAGGACCTAGAAATCTCTGGTAACTCCAGTTCAATCAACTCAAATGAGTGTTCAAAGCTCCCTAAAAATGGAGTCACCTTATCCATTCCGACCTGCTCTCCAATTGGAAAATGTTTTGAAATTTTCCTAGGCAAGTATTCAAATGCTCATTCATTCAACAAATATTTGTGAAGCAGTCACGAAATGTCATCACGGATTCTCCACCAAACAGGTAAGATGCAACACACAATTCATCCTGTAATTACAACAATG
The DNA here is from genome assembly GCA_028627145.1 of Eidolon dupreanum. Taxonomy (NCBI): domain Eukaryota; kingdom Metazoa; phylum Chordata; class Mammalia; order Chiroptera; family Pteropodidae; genus Eidolon; species Eidolon dupreanum. Next base: position 1,643,596 of record CM053512.1, on the reverse strand, counting down.
TAATTGTAACAATGAAAGCAATGCTCTGAACCAACGCTATGAGGTGCTTTGAGAGTATGTAAGAGCAGGACCTTATAGTCTGAGGGTCAAAGAAAATTTCTTTAATGCAGTAATTTAAGTTAAAAAAGAGTATAAATATAATTAGGAATTTGAACAGATAAAATGAAATTTCTAGGCAGAGGAAAGAAAGTACATTACAAAAAGCTCTAAGGTGGGAAAGTTAGTAGAGGAGCAGGCAGATAGGAAAGTAATCTGACAGGCGACTGAAGTAGCCAGAAGCCAGATAAGGCCAAACTTGTGAGGCTTCAATGTCTTCTTTTTAGGTATGCATATTTAAACAAAACTAGATTATACACTCCTCAAAAAGTACAGATCACATCTTCTGAACCTTAATTATTTCTAATATCTCCTCACAGAGGAGAAAGTATTTAATACTTCCTCTATATATGGAAAACATGTATTTTAAATTTTAAAGCTTTTAAATTTTACAATCTTGAAATTATACTAACATTTATTTGCATGTTCAGATAATTTACAAACTATTTTACTATGAAACTTAAGTCTTCCCTGAAGTGCTGAATATTAATATAAAGTTCCTTAGAAAAACAGAGACAATTTTTATATGGAGTAAGGTGCCCATTGTGGTCTACACGCGTTGATGCCAGAATTCTGGCTCTAACTCAATATCCTAGTGGAAAGAGTAAAAAGATGGGGATTTAAACACACACATATTCACGCACCACCAAGACTAAAGGATGTTCAAGAAAACATTTTATTGGGTCAAGTCAGCCTGTTATACTTATGTTTTATTCTTCAAACTGATTAAAATTGTGATAGAATTCTAAGATGGTCACTCCAAACTCATGGTATACAACCCCTCTCCTGGAGTGTGGCCAGAACCTGGGATGATGAGGGGATACCACTGCCAGAATTAGGTTCATCTAGGTGAGATTACTAGGTCTGACCTAATCAGGTGAGCCTTTAAAAGGGGCCCTGAAATCAGAGACTTAAGTGTGACAAGGCCTATGGAAAGACTATCTGGCAAAGGCACAAGACTGGCTCTGGCCAACAGCTAGCAAGACAAGGACCTCAGTCCAAGAACCACAAAGACACTAACTCTGGCAACAACCAGGGTGTTGGAAGAGGACCTCAGACCTAAGCTGAGATCCCACGTGTAGACGCCTTTATCTCCAGCTTGTGAGACCAGCAGAGAAACCCAGCTACGCCATTCCCAGACTCCTGGCCTACGGGACGCAGAAAATGGATGTTGTTTTAAACCACTAATTTGCGGTAATGTGTTATGGTTATGTAGCAGTAGGAAACAACTCAGGCATTCCTCAATTAATTAAATAACAATAATATGTCCAGTAAAGTTTTTCAGACCTATTTTACAGATAATTTTTCTGGCCGCTTTAAGAATAAAATTGTTTCACAATTGACGTGAACATTAATTGTACACTCGTCACTAAATTTGGGAGTCAAAATTCCCTGAAAACTTCTTGTTAATGGGCCTTTTTGGGGACCTGCCGCCGCCTGCCGGTGGGCAAGGTGGACAGAGCCCAGACTGGGTCTCCAGATGGGTCTCCACCCCCCCCCCCCCACACACACCATCCCACTGTCGGGCTGCAGTGGAGGTGAGCCGGCCCAGGGCCGACAGCAGACGAAGGACAGAAAAGCGGCTGCGGCTCGTCGGACCAACCTGTCCCATTTGTCAGGAAAGCCGCGATCCCGCAGCAAGCAGGCCCCCTAAGCTGTGGCTGGGCTGCCAGCATGCAGTTACTTTGCGAACCCCCAAGCATTTGACAAAAGCTTCGACGGTGCACTGGGGAGCACTACGGCCACTTAAGCCGCAGCTGGCGGACAACTCATAGCACTTGGAGAGCATCTTTGAAACTCAGAAGTTGTGCCCCTGGTCGCCGGTCCGCCGGCCTACGGAGCGGACACTAGCATCGGAATCTATTCTCTCCCCTCGGCCCCATCTATTTGACCACGACCAGAAGTGACCCAAAGGGCCGAGCAGCAGGTGAGCACCCGGAAGAGCCGACAGCGCCTCCCACTGCGCCTGCGCGGTTCGCCCGCGGGAGGGCGGGAGGGCGGCGGGCCCGGCTGCGCCTGCGCGGCGTTGGCAGCGTGCTGCGTCGTTACTTTTGAAACGAGTGGCGGGGAGCGGTGCGGGGCGCCGCGGCCGCGGTCTGCGAGTGGGCGCGCGCCGCGTCTGTGGGCCTGGCCATGGCGCTGCAGCTCTCCCGGGAGCAAGGCATCACCCTGCGCGGGAGCGCCGAAATCGTGGCCGAGTTCTTCTGTAAGTCCCGCGCAGGCCGCAGGGCGGGAGACCGAGCACGGCCGCCCGGGAGGCCCGCGGCCCGGCGGTGGGAACGGGGTGGGGGGGGCGGTGCGGAGCGGCCCCGGATGCAAGCCTCCTGCCCCGCGGGGGAATCCGCCTCCTCCCGACGCGCCCCGAGTCGGTGGTGGAGGAGGAGGTTGCCCAGGCCCCCGCGACGCAGCCCCTTCCCCTGAGCGCTTCCAAAAGTGCAGCCCTTCCCCCACCCCCGCCCCGCTCCAGCGACCAAGGACGAAGTGCGAGCGGGTGGGGTCTAGTGTGCATTTTCACCCGCCCCACCCCCAGGTGACTCTGAGGGTGGTGGGGATAGACTGCACTTTGGGGAGCGCTGTTCTTTACCAGGCCACTCGTACTTTCTGAGAGAACCTGGCAAGACTTGCAGAGGGAGAAAAGGAAAGAGGGTGAGGCTTGCTCGAGGCGCAAAAGCCTGCTCTGACATCCTCTACAGGCGTAATCTGAGCTTGGGCTCGGATTACAGTGAGGTGAGATTTGGCAGTGGTTAACTGCACGTCTGCCATTTTTTATTTGTTGCCACATAAATGGCAGGTATCTCTTTTCTTTTACTTAGAAGCAAGATTTTGAGCACATTTAGTGGCACTTTGTCCCTACTCTGCTTTCAGCAGGACACACAAAAACACGTGTTTAGGCATTTACAGCTTAATATCATTAATGAAACCTTAGCCACATCTAAATATGTTTTATTTTCCGGTATTACAAAATGACAATGACTTGTCTTGCACATTTCTTTTGCTTTCAGCATTTGGCATCAACAGCATTTTATATCAGCGTGGCGTGTATCCATCTGAAACCTTTACTCGAGTGCAGAAATATGGACTCACCTTGCTTGTAACTACTGATCCTGAGCTCATGAAATATCTGAATAATGTGGTGGAACAACTAAAAGGTATTTAATTGTTGGAAACAGTTTTGAGTTTTTTCACACCATCTAGGATCCACATTTTCTAGCATCTTTGTGGTCATTTTTCAGCTTTGTACATAGAAGGTATAAAACACTATCATATATAGTGACTCTCAATTGAGAGGAAGCAAATAATATAAATTAAAAGAAATTCCACTCTTATCCCATCACATTTTTGAGTGGGCAGAATATTTTGATAGGTATCTGATATGGCTTAACAAAACTCTCCATCAACTTCAACTATTTCCATTTGTCTTTTTAAAAAATCCTACCAGTGAGTCAGTAAGCCTTTTCTAAACATTCATTATTTTTTTCTTTAGCTCAAGAAGTTGCTGTGCTGTTGGAGCAATAATTGTTTTTCATCTGTTTTTTTCTTTCTAGAATTCCATTAATTTTGCTTTCATGTTTCTTTCTACTTAGGATCCTCACTTCCTATTTTTCTGAGTTGGAGGATATTTCTCCTTGTCTTCCCACTTCATCTTCCAAAGTACTGGTTCCAAAAAATGCTGCAGTGGTCATCTATTTTAAAATTTTTTAAATTCATGAATCATATTGATTTGTTTCAAGTAGCTTCATTTTAAAAATTCCATTGTATTTGTATTAACTTCAGGGCTAAATCACCCATGAGCCTTCGTAGGGCTGCACTGGTCTGACCGGTCCTGGAACCTCCAGGAACCTATGGATCTGTCTTCATCTTGGCTTGATGGAGAATCGAAACTTGCCTAAGCTATTGGACTCTGGGGTTGTCCCCTTTGAGAGTACACTGATGACATTTCATCTCAAACAGACCTTCCTATTTAATATCTCTTATTTTCATAAAAATGGAGGATTTGCGTGTCTTCGGGGCAAATTGTTCAGTGCTTTGAATCTCATCCCTCTAGCCTTCTTATGGGTTCTACACTATTTCTTTCTTGTGTTTTTGACTTATTTGTTTTGATCTGGATCATTTCCAGTTTTAAAAGAAAAAAAATTACCGCCCAATCTCTTCCTTTTCAGAGCTAAACTGGTGAAAAGTTGTCAGTCTGTGCTAGGGGTCAGCTAGGCCGAGAGGCCTGATCCAGCACATGGCCTGTTTTTGTACTGTCTACAAGCCAAGGCTATTTTTACACTTTTAAAAGATTGTTTTAGAAAACAAAATACACAACCAAGACCTAGGCGGCCCACATTCCTTAAATATTACTGTTATTTTCTGTCTCTTTAAAAGCTACTGCTGGTTCCTGAATATACTACCCCAATTTCCAGGGGGAATTCAAGGCTCAATCTCAGGCCCCTTCTCACTGAAATCTCTCTCTAGATGACCTGACAGTGCACAGCTGCACTGACAGCCTAGTGTGGTTGACTCAAAACTTCCACCTAACGCAAGTCCTCCCTGATGCCAGGCGGAATGGCTCCCCTTCTATCTTTATGTGGCTATCCCAGAGATAACTTCAGACTCAGGATATGAAAACTAAATTTAAAGTCATCATCGTTTCAGTTCTCTGCCCTCTCAGTGACTGGACCATCCGTCCCACCAGCAATCAGCCAGAATCTGGGGGCTATCGTACAGATACACCCTCTCCTGTCCTTTTGTATATTAAGTGCTTTTGAGTCTCAGACCTAAATTTATAGTTTAGCTAGAACTCCCTTAGGGAGTCAGCTTTTGCCATTTTATGCTCTCTTTGCTTCGTATATCACACCTAGCAGTTACAGTAATTTCAGGTTTATTGGTGGAAGGACTAGTGCCTGTCTCCCACACTTGTGCTGTGGGTTAGGATGGAAGTACTGCATGTCCCCTGCTCCTCAGCACGCAGTACCACACCCGGCACAGGTGCTGAGAATCTGAAAACAGGAGCTGGGTTATCGATGGGGCAAGTTTCCTGTGCAGGTTGGGGTTCCAGAATGTCAGTGGTAAGAACCTGCTGAGGGCGTGAGCTAGGACCTGAGGGAGTCACTCTGTGATGCAGCAGAGCAGAAACGGTGCCTGGTTGTGTATTGCAGATTGGTTGTACAAGTGTTCAGTTCAGAAGCTGGTGGTGGTCATCTCAAACATTGAAAGTGGCGAGGTCCTGGAAAGATGGCAATTTGATATTGAGTGTGACAAGACTGCCAAAGATGATAGGTAAGTATGAATTGTTTCCACCTTTATACATTTTTTCCAAAATGTTTACTAGATGAGTTCTGATTATATTGAACTAATTTCATGTAAGGTATAATTTGTTTCTAAGATGTGTTCATTTGAGTTCAGTCTCCTGTGGGAAAGAGTTTTGCTCACTTTAGCATGTCATTGGTTTGTGTAGTGCACTTTTAACATTGCTTTGAGTCTTACTCTGTGAATTCCACACTTTGGTGTTTATGGTGGTGTTTGTAAAACCACACATGGTATCAGATGGGCCCTTAGTGAGCTGTTAGAGGTGCTCGTACCATCAGGGTGATCCCAGACTTTTCCGGCTTAAGGTGCGCCTTTTATTGCCACAGACTCCCTAAGACACTTCATAAGCGGGAGTTTCCTGACCCGCTGGGTGGGAAGTGCCTATCGTTAGACACGGTCTCACACTGGCCTAGGCATTCTTACCTGTAAACTCAGAACCATTTCTCATAATGAAGTAAAGTTTGCTTCTGAAGCCTTTGATCTATATTTGGAAATCTTTAGCTTATAAAAATCATTCGAAGCAACAGGGAATTAGACATTTAGGCATTACCAACAATGCCAAAATGATTTTTCCAATTAAATGTTTTAGATATTAGTCATTTTTATTTTGAGAAGTGGTAAAGTTTTCCTAACTTGAACCACTTGACAGGTTTTTCTAGTCATTTGCTACTAAATGACCTGATACTAAGACCAACCCTAAAAGATGATTGGAAGGTAAATGAATAAGATACATATTGTGCCTACTGGGTTCTAAGTCTAAGGATATACTCATTAAAAAAACATTCCTTTTTAATATATTGCTTATTTGATTTTGGAAGCATTTAATGAGCTAAATAATCTTACCAATGTTTTAAATACTGTGTTAAAACTAAAAATGAGTCTATGTGGTTTCTTTGACAGCACACCCAGAGAAAAGTCTCAGAAGGCTATCCAAGATGAAATCCGCTCAGTGATCAGACAGATCACAGCTACTGTCACATTCCTGCCACTGCTGGAAGTGTCCTGTAAGTATTACACAGCTTCACACGGGCTTAAATTTGTTGGGGAAAAGACTAATCTGCTTTAAGAATTATCCCTTTATTAAATTTTTTTCATAATTACCAATATTATATACTATGGGGAAAAACAATATAAAGCAAAAGTTATATGCATTCTAGAAAACTTAGAAATTCTGAGAAGGAATGAAAGTATTCCACAGTACTCACTCTTGAATATTTTGATGTAATTCCTTTCACTATTTTTATTGTCTGCACATTTTTTATGCATATAACTAAGACTAGCTTTAATCGTGTCTTGCTTTTCTTAGTTACTCCTTCAGTCATCAGCCCTCTCCTGAATACCTGCTCTGTAACCAGCTGCATACCAGCCCCTGTCCTGCACACTGGCTCACAGCAGTCACAGAGTCGACACGTGCATTTTCTGTGTCTTACCAGTCATGCCGTCCCATGTGATTATACACTTTCTGCAAATATTTTTTAATGTTCTCTCTTTAAAGAAAAAGCTTGAATGTCATAAGATGAAATAAGAGGAGTGTAGTTATTTTCTACTAAAAGAAATTTCCACTGAGGAAGAGCAGTAACCTAGTCATTAGAGACCAGGTTAAACTTCCCTTTCTGGCAATATGGGTAGTTCAAAATGAGAGAGAAATGAGAACGGTAGTTTTACTTTTGAAAAAAATAATTTAATGATCTTGTCCTGCATTTAGGTTCATTTGATCTACTGATATATACAGACAAAGATTTGGTTGTACCTGAAAAATGGGAAGAGTCGGGACCACAGTTCATTACCAATTCTGAGCAAGTCCGTCTTCGTTCCTTCACTACCACAATCCACAAAGTGAATAGCTTGGTGGCCTACAAAATCCCTGTCAATGACTGAAGATGAGATGAGAACGATGATGTAATTCTCAAATGTGCTTTTCCCGAAGCCAAGTCAACTGTAGTTCATGTGTTTTATTTCACTGGTTAATTTTTAGATGGGGAAACTTAACATACTTCACTGAGCTATGCATAATTGTCCTATTTTTTGGTACCTGTTTGACTTTCCATAGGGTGGACATAATTTTTTTGCACACTGTTCAAAAGGCAACCAACACATTACATCAGTGCTGTAATGTCAGTTCCTTTGAAGGTGGTAAATATAGATGGCAAAACTCCACTATAAAGCTAAATGCCTTCCTAAATCAAACCAAGTAGCTTGACTTCCTAAATCAGGTTAAGTAGCTTGACTCAGAATATAGGTAGGGAGATATTTAAATGTGAAACACAACAAAAGAAGTCTGAATAGTCAGAATCTTTGTTTAGATCCTAAAGTAACTGGTAATCCATAAAATATTGCTGTTGGGTCCTTTTGCCATTTATTTCATTTGTATAGTTTCCATATTAAAAAAACTCCAATTATTTGATTTTAATTTATATAACTAACACCTCGGTAGTTCTACTTTTTAAATTCTGGTGATACAGAAATCTTAAAAATGTCTTTTTGTGTTTTATAAAATCAAGCTTTAAATAACATTGATAAATAAAGTTAAATGTGTATGTTTAAACGTGTCGTAAGTTATTTTTATGCTGGTATGGTGTTTAAGTAGTAAGATAGATTCAGCACAGTAGTCCCCCTTTATCTGTGGTCGGGCTTTCCGTGGTGTCAGTTACCCATGGTCCAAAAATATTAAATGGAAGATTCCAGAAATAAACAATTCATAAGTTTCAAATGGCATATAGCATGACAAAAGCTCATGCCATCTAGCTCTGTCCTCCCCAGGGACATGAATCATCTTTGTCCAGTGTCCCCAGGCTGTAGACACTCCCCACCCCTCAGTCACACAGGACCCTTCTCGGTGATCAGATCAACTACCAAGGTGTGACAGTGCTTGTTCAGGTCCCTCTCATTTTACTTAATGGCCCCAAAGCACAAGACCAGTGATGCTGACAATTCAGATATGCCAAAGAGAAGCCATAAGGTGCTTCCTTTAAATGCAAAGGTATGTAAGTACAGGAAAAACAGCATCTATAGGGTCTGGTGCTACCCACAGTTTCAGGCATCCACTGGGGATCTTGGATAAGGGGGGATGACTGCCTAGCTAATATTTCTTGTGCAGGCTGGGTTGTAGGGCCTAAGGATACAAAGTTAAGTCTTGAAGTACTTTGAATTTAATGGACAAGCCTTGATTATATCCCCTTCACCTCACAGCAGTAAACTTCAGTGTGTGAAGTGGTCAGTGTCATTTGGAATTAATGCAGTTAGCAAGTATTGGATTGGAGAAGCCTTCTGCACTCAGTTTAGTGTCAGCCTAGTGTTCCTTATCAATGTGAACACCATGTCTGTGCCTGTGGTGTTTAAGGCAAACTTCTAGTCTTTTCTAATCTGTTCTAAATCTTATTTTGTAATAATTCAATTTATCATGGGGTTAGTATCAGACACTGTTCTAAGCTCTTTATGTGAATTCATTTGACCTTCGCTATTAGGTACACAGAGTCTATCCGTTCACTCAAAAATTACATACTGAGCATCTATTAATGTGCAGAACACCGGGTGCCATGTGCCAGAGGGAGTGAAACAGAGTCCTTCCTCTGAAGCTTGAGATTTCGAGAGGAAAACATGGCAAAAGGACCATGAAGTGACCAAACACATTCGCTTCATTACATGTTCTCTGATCTAACTGCGTGCTTGCTACAGGTGAAGGGCAACGTCTGTGTCCTTCCACCTCTCTGCTGGGCACAGGCGCCAGGTGTGATGCCGGGGATGGTGGGTGCCCTTGAGAAGCCCACTCCCTAAGTCGTTGAAGCTATCTAATTGAGGTCCACCCACAGGTCTTTTTTTCCTGAATAGGAAAAGCAGATCTGCAGAAATGGAAATGATGCTGAGTTAGGTATGGTCAAGAGTCCGGTTTCCAAACGACATGAGGACACTGTTCAGATGAAAACATTTCCATTCTTGGGCTGTTCATAACCTCTTAACATTTGAAATGCAGGTTGAGTAGGAAAGCAGAAGTACAGAGAACTAAAAGTATGGATAGAGTTGAAATTGCTGGTCTTATTTTTAGGAAATACTTTAAAATCTATAGAAAGCAGTGACTGCTTCAGGGAATATACCTCTTTGCCAAACAAGGGGAATAATAAAATGTGATTCTTCCCTCAAAAGTTCACCAATAGCAACATTCTTGTATGTTACTAATAACACTTAAATTTGTTATTTATGTCTTTGTCAAACAATCCTAATATTACCACTTTTGTGATTTAGTATGGTACTGACTTATTTCTCCTTCATGAGTTATGCTCAGAATTAATGCTCTAGATTTGAGTTTTAGCCTCAGAAATCAGAGAGCTGCTGTACAATCTATTGCCTACAAGTTACTCCATAGGACCAGTTCTGCATCGAGCTTTTCTTTATTTGAAAACAGCAAAAACTGGCTTTGGAAAAATTTAATGGAAGAACATTTGTTGCATAAGAAACCAAAGGGATCCCTGAAAACCAGAGGAGGAGGGCAGCTTTGGGTTCTCAGGGACAAATCTGTGATCTTTGTATGTCATTATGTGATAAATGGATCACTGGTGTGGCCCAGTGATCGACCCACATGACTCAGATGGCTTCAAGGAAAGTGCCAATGAAAAAGCTTTATGTTTTAACAATCCGAGATGTCAGACTAAGAGTTCATGAGCACATGAAAGTGTGTTTTTAAATACATTGACCAGTTCATCTTGGCCAACATTAATTAATAGTTAAATCAGACTTTTATGCTACTCGCATGTTACCATCTACCTGGTGAGGTTTCTGAGGAGCTGGCCAGAATCTTTTTCACCCCTTACAGATCATGTGCCAGTTAAGAAATAAATACGTCAGAGTTGAGTGGGGGCCAAGCTATGAGCATCAGTAAAGCTAGATGGCAAAGCTCTGGCCTCTGAGTCCAGCCGGACTGGCCCCACCCTCTTTTGACCCTTAGATGCTGACATTAGGAAGGAGATGGTGAAACCAGCAGGTGGAAGAACTGTGTCTGACTTCCACGCCATGTTAAAACACAGCGAAGCCAAGGTTCCAAGAGAGGGTGGAGGCCTCGAGCCCTGGTCTGGACTCCGACAAGTTCCGCTTGCCATAGTCAGAGGAATGAAAACACGTTGCAGTTGAGCCCATGCAGGGAAACAGCCCTGGAAGGCACCAAAGCACACCGGGTCCTCGGGCTCCTCCCAACCCGCCGTCAGGCAGAGGGGGCACTCACACTGAGGAATAACGAGCTCAGGTACCGCTAGATGTTCTGCTGCACAGCAACAACTGCAGAATATCAACGACGAGTTTCCCCCCGCCCAACAAGTCTGCAGGTCAACTGCATGCCCGTCTCATTCCCATGCACGTGTGCAGGTAGCATGTCTCATCTCCCACTGGGGGCAGTGGCTGCCAGGACTCAGGCAGAGCTTCAGAACGCTCCCACTGAGGCGCCGCTTCCCACCCAGGCACTGCTCCTGGCTAAGCCAATTCCAATGGGGCAGGAAACGCTCTCTTCCCCTGGAGATGGGGAGGGGTGAAAATCTGATCAATGATGAATGTGATCTAATAGACCAAGGGTTGTACACTTTTTTTTCTTAAAGGGCCAGAAATAGTAGAGGCTCTGAAGGCACACAGTCTCTCCCACACCTACTCCAGTCGGAAAGCAGCCTTAGACGCTAACAGGTAAATGGATGAGGATGGATACGTTCCGATCACAAAACCAGGCAGAGGGCTGATCTGGCCCACAGGTTATGGCTGCCAACCCTGTACTCGATCACAGCTCACCCTTTTGTCAGTATTCAACCTCACCTGGGCTCAGAGCATTTGATTTGTGACATTCAGGGCTCATGTTTACAACAACATCATCTGTTAACTCCATCCACATACCTCGTATTGGGTGTTCTTCTCTACCTTATCTCAATCTCATATTCCCTGAAACAAAGCTGGCTACGTCTTTGAAGTACTTACTCAGTTCACCTCACAGTGAATTCTGATCTGAAAACTTGGGGAAAAGGTTCTTTGGCATATGATACATAAAAAAGAGACTCAGACTAGCATAAAGGCCCTTATACCTGTATTTTTAATCACTATATAAACATATACACTGAATAAACACTTATATTAGAATGTCTGATTCAGGTCTTTTAGATTCATTACCTTCCTTTATATTTTAGAATACAGACTCAAAAATTATTAACTTCTTCATTTTTTTAGTCAGTAAAATTCATATTAATTTTATTATACATTAAGGGTCAGAATAGCTATAACCCTATCATGTAACACCTATATTTTCCACTAGATGTCACCAATGCTGTAATACTCAAATTCGGGTGAATTTCTTTTGACTCTAAGACTACAATCAGCTTTTCTTTTGGGATATCTGGCTACAAAAAATATAAAGACAACGGCGCAGGGGTACATGAAATCTGTCATTTGCTAGGCACTTTACATGAATTATTAAATTCTCATGCTTTAGTGCATAAGTAGAACTGTGGGGCCAATAGGCATGCAAACTACACTGTTTCTTAAAGTTTAGATGGTCACTTTGTTTATCCTTTTAGTATTTGAGTATTCAGAAAAAATTAATTTTCCTTCACTGTACCTCACATAACTTCACTATATCTCCCTGGGTGAGTTTGTATTTACACTTCCCTCAGATGACTTTGACCAATGAGGGGAAAGAAACAAAGGACAAAGAGGACTTTGTCTTATACCTCACCTACACTGTTGTAAGAATAAATCAGATATGAGATTGTGAGCAGTTGTGAAACACAGTTTTCCAACTAATCAGAAAAACTGTTCATTAAACAACTTCAGTTGTTCTTCAAGGGAATTAATTTTTGGTTCAACTTGTAAACAATAACTCCTTATTGTTTTATTAATTATATGAAATGATATTTCCAGTTATTTTGTTCAGTGTAACCATGATAAAAGTTTGTGTTGGAATAACTGTGAAATAGACTCTGTCTACTAAATTTCAAATTTTATTAGTTATGTTATCTAAAAACAGATCTTTAGAGACCTTTCTATTCTTTATGAATATAGCTTTGAAAGCCAGCAGTACTAACTGATGCTTATTAAAAAAAAAAAAATCTAGTTGGGAAAGCTACTTAATCTCCATTAGAGTTGACAATCTTGTTCCAATCTGGCAAAAACACTGCAACCCTGGCAACAAAACTATTAGAAAAGGTCTAGGAGAAAAATGTCAGAGTTGACCTTCTGATTATACAAGCCAGTTTATGTTACCATTTCACGTATTTTTGTCCTCTTAACCATTTGATCTATTTTTATACTAGAGAAACATAATATAGTCTCATTTATTTGTATAAAGTCCATTTTCATCTCCGTTTATCTGCACCATTTTGGTATGCAAGCTTGTTTGCACAAAGGAGCTCACATCGGATCAAAAGCTTTATTGTCTCAGAATTTTATCTGTGCTGAAGAAGGCCTCTGAGGATAAGCAGGGCCACCCACACTCCATTTCCATGCAAGGGAAAGATCTCAAATGTCTTTAAAAACTATCTTGATATGGACATATCCAGTGGATGCATAGACACAGATATGGATTTCTATCTGAATGGCAGTCTCACTGACCAAGCTCAGAAGTCAGTGGTTTTAAAAACCGAGTCTGTGATGTCCAAACCATTTCATATCTAAATACAGTTCTGGGCTCCTGTACTCAATCATAATCGCCAACACGGCTCCGTGAAAGCTGGCCCACAGCTCCCAGGTGAGTGGTGGTCATCTCCCACAGGTGCTTCACACCTGGCCAGCCCGGCTTCCTTGTGAGTGATTGGAGTTGGGGTTGGTGGGGAAGTGAAAGATGGGCCCCAGTCTATGGTCTTGGAAACTGGTCATGGGATGTGGAGAGAACCAGACAAAAAAATGATGAAATCTGAGTCCCTGTGAGAAGTCCTCTAGAGTACTAAAGAGCCAAAAACCCACAGTCCAGGGCTGTGTAGGGCGAGCGGTGTGGAGGGAGAAGGAGGACTGGATCCAAAATGAGGTTTACGGTCTGGCTGCTGTCAAGGTTCCCAGTGGTAACCGCTAAGAAACATCAACTGGGGAGGGAGAATTCTTCGCCGAGTGGCTTTACCTCAGTGTGTGGCAGGGAGGGGCTGCGGCAGCCAGTCAGTTCATGACTCGTGTTCTCTCAGTCCTCACAGCAGCCCTATGCGGTTGTTATCCCCGCCTGACATGCGTAAAAACTGAGATTCTGGACAGCTGGGTGAGCTGCCCGCCTTCAAACACCCAAAGTCCATCCTGCCTCGCCCGACTCCAAAGCCAGCTTTCTTTCTGCTGTTACCTCACTGCCGCGCAGAGACCAGGGGGCGAGGGAGGGCGCCGCTCCTGTGTGCTCAGACGCAGGCAGGGCTAGAATGGGGCGTGCATCCTGCCCCCAGGTGGGGAAGAGAGAACCTGGAGCCACAATATGTGAGCATCAAGTCGCACTGACTTTCCAAAAACACTCTTCCATGATAAGCTATCGTTAAACCGCTGCATAAGAACAGGAGCATTCATTTTCTTCCATCAGTATCTTCTTTTTTCACTTGTTTTTGTTTTAACTAATTTGAGAAACAGGCACAGGAAACAGGAGATTAAAGTGGATACATACGTGTATGTTTATAAATATACACGTATGTATCCACTTTAATACACTTCCCTAGTGAAGCTGGGCGGAGGATGAGGCTGCAAGCTAAAGCAGAAACAGGGTTTCCCATGACTCCTGCAGAGATGACACGCGCCTGGTGGGACAGCCCTCTTCTTCCCCACTCAAGCCCTACTCTGACCTGGGAGTAAGCCCTGCCTGCCGGCTGCCAAGGGCAGAATCAGAAAGCACTACTTGAGCTCCTGTAAGTTCTAGAAAGATGTCTTCTTTATTGCTTAGGATGGACTGAGAGAAGGTGGAGAGAAGGCCCCAAAGTATTTCTGCAATACCACTTCCGGTCATCAAGCCTGGAATGGAAACCTGAAGAGCGGAGTACCGCGCATGCCTCCCAACGTCTGCCAGCGTTTTAACCTTTCGGTACAGTCCGATGGCATCATGCGAATTAGGTAGCATGCTGACAGGCATCTTTTAAAAATTTTATGTAATTAGGTAATGTATTTATGTAATTAATGTATTTATGTAATTATGTATGTATTTTCATCTGTATTCAGAAAAATGTATAATACACCTTAACACATTATCAGGAACAAAAAGTCTTTAAAGTACACACTGAATATTTAAAAAGTATACCAGTAATAGTATGGTTGATATGCAAATATAAAAAGTCATGAAGACGGCACGCACACAAAGCAAGACCAGGAAGCGACGTCAGCACCCACTGTGACTGAGCCAGGCAAGAGCAAGCCCAGGCGGCTGACCCTCCCCGCTGGGTGCTCTGCATGCTCCCAGCTACTGGGCCCCCACCATCCTGCACCCAGCTTCCTTCTGGAGCTGCTGTGGGCTTTCTGCCTTTCGCCCAGAGACCCCAGTGACATGCGTCAGACAAGAGTCCGTGCCGCGCCCTGCACTGAGCTGCCCTCCCTATGCTGTTTCTTACCACTAGTGATGCACAGTCACATCCAGAATAGCTCACCAGACCACATGAAATGAACACAAAGACTGGATCGACAACATAAAAATGTCCCAAATTTGAACAATGTGAAACTCTTCGGATTATTCAACTTTCCCCCAAACTAAATCCCTTTGCAAATAAAGCCCATAGAAATTGAAGTCCAAATGCCTTGGTTCCCAACTGTATACAACTGGCTCCGACTCAGCTGGAGGCGGCCCGATCAGACACCTGGCTCCTGCAGCTGCAGCCAGGTCCCGGGTTGTCCTTCACAGGAGTGGACTTAGTTTCTTCAGCCTCTTCAAAGGTTAATTCAAATCTCTGATTCTACTCTCCAAGGGGTCAGTAGGCACAAAAGGCACTGCAGCTCCACTCCAAAAGTTTTTGAAAGTAAAATTATGGTCCCAAAATGGAGTGGTCAATGAACTAAATGTAAACAGACACTGTCGCTGTTATTCCATTTAGAGCTCTTACATGAAACTAAAAGAAATAACAATGGCATTTGGGAAGAAATTAAGCTCTAGCTGGTACATGTAAAGGTAACTATCGCATGACTATGGAAAGGTTCCTGATCTTTCTAAGAAAAACTATTCTCTCCTTTGCTTCACTACAAGAGGAAGATGGTACTAGAACATCATTCTTTCTCAGTGGACACCTAAAAAACAGCCACTCAGAATCCTGGATACATGTAAGAATCACTCATGAGGCTTTTTAGGACTATAGGTTTTCCAGGTCTGATGAATCAAAACCTCTGAATGAGGGGGGCCTGAAAAGCTCTCCCACCCAGCTGATTCTGGAGCATGTCAGAATTGATTACCAGCGAGTTGATTCTAAAGGGTGAGAATGATGAACAAACATCTATATGCACCCTAACCTAGTACTCCTAGCTTATATCCTAGATCCAGCCACCGATGTTTTCATTCAAGGAGAGGTCTAACATCACATGGAAAATCATGCCACCAATACAGATCAACCTTTTTCCACACACACATATAATAAAAAGCAGAAAATTGAGAAGAGAACAACAGCAAAAATGAGAGGGTCCAAGTGGAAAAGATGTAAGAGTCGACTCCTGAAGAAAACACATAATTAAGAGAACAGAAAAAAAAAAAGATATAAAAAATCAAACACACATCTTTAGAGTCAAGAAGCCAAAGAACAGGTGACTATATAATAAGAACAGTCAGAGGAGAATGATTTCTTAGAAATTAAAGGTATCACTGGCCAAATAAATAAGCTAATAGAAAGTCTTAAAGGTTGAATCTAAGGATTCCCATGTGACATGGACACTTGGAACATTCATCTTTCAGTTTTAATGACATAAGACTACTTTTTTTCCCCTCAATAGGCAGAGCTTTGTTCTTCAGTAAAAAGTAGTTTAATAATTAGAATAATATAAATGTTGTTTCAATTTATAAAGAATCAACATATAAGCAAACTTGGAAGACGATAGTCACTGAAAAGAGAATCTGCCTCATATTAACACTAATGTCGTCAGCAAACGGAAGCCTAGAGGTTAAGGCAGCAGAGCAACATGGACGGTAATGTCAGACACAGATTATACAGCAAGGAATCAAGATATACTACCTAAAATACAAAGTTTAAGCATACTGTTTAAAATTATAGGTGACCATCAGAAGAACCAAAATAATATGACTGGAAAAACAGGAGTAGATGGATAAAGAAATAACTAAGTTTCTCAGCCCTCAGCATGCCAACACTGTCTAAACTGGCTGCTAAATAAGAAAAGAAAGCATTAACAATGTTTCAGAGGCATGGTGATCACTGCCACAAAACAGAAACACTTAAAAATAAGAGCTGTGTTAGAAATGGGGAGCGGGGAACGAGGTTAGGTAGAAAATTGACTTCTCATTTTTAACACTCTGAACTGTTTCATTAAAAAAAAAAATCTTGTATATGTGTTAATTTTACATTATAGTAGTTAAAAGTAAAAAACAAGAAAAAACCTTTTTGCAGCTGCAGCTCTTGGCACTACTTCCTCCCAGCTGCTCCTCCCTTCCCCGGCCCCGCACTGATCTGATGGTCAGATCTTACTGAGACAGGAAAGAGTACGGAGAAGTATCTGTGCGGAGGTTAGGTTTTCTGGGGTATTTTCATTTGTTTGCTATGCTATGTTCTAACTTTTCAATGGCTCAGCCATTTGGAACACAAACTTTTGACTGTTTTAATCTGTGATATCTGGAATCTCCTTTCTTTCTGTGACTTCTTGATAACAGCTTTCCTGACTCACTGGCCTTTATGTGATCCTGGTAATTTAATTTTTTAAAAAATCTTGACTGGTCAACTATGGGTTGCATACAACCTGCCTATGCAGGAGTAAAAAGTCTATGGAAAATAAAAATGAAAAAAGAAAATAAAAGAAAAAAGGAATAAAAATGTCTATGGAAGAGTGATGACAATTACCACTATCAGAACAAATTAAATGTTGTAAAAACAGAGTGCTAAGCGATTAGTCATTCCTCAGGTTTTCACAGAGAAGACACGTGGAGATACTGGGAGCTTTCTCCAGACTGATCACAATCTTTCACTCAAGTGCCAAAAGTATGAGACACTAGACACAAGAAAATAAAGAAACTAGAATGTTTAAATTTTCTAAAATGGCAATAATGCTTCAAATGTCACTGTCTGAAAGTAGACAACATATGTGGGGCGATCCCACAAGCGTCACCAAAACAACACAAAACAGAACAAAGAAATAAACACACATATTAAACACGTGCAAGCACAACTGTTGGTGGGCCCTTCTTGCTCAGTGGACACAGAAATTTGAAATATTATTTGATGTATTTTTTGAAATTTGACTTTAAAAATATTTCATTAAAATATTATTTGTCTTATTTACTTAGTTTTTCGGTGCACCCTCACATTTTGTGTGCTGGGCTTCACTCATTCTCTAAGGATCTGCTTTGGGCCTAGAGCCTGAAAGCTTAAACGTAATCTCCCGGTACGGTCAGCAGAGGGCAGCAAAGGGCAGTGCAGTGGGCGACCCTCTTTGCCCTCTCTGCCAAGGTAAAAATTAGCTAGGAAAGGTCCAGAGTGCCAGAATCAGGAGAGAAATTACTCACAGGGCAGTGACCCAGGATGGGGAACCACAGGCTGGTGTCTGCCATGGAGATGTGAAGGCCAGGACATCAGGGGGTGGACCACCAACCAGAGCACTGCACCGTCCTGACTGCTACTCCCAGCCTAAACCCCAAGCTCTGGCTCCTGGAAGCCGCAAGAGTCTGCTGTCCCCGGTGGGAGCTGACGCGGGCTTCCTGTCTGAGCGCTGGTGCATGCTACCTGCAGCGGGTAAGGGTTCCACATCCAGCCACTGCAGGACAAGAGACTGAGTGAGGCATGAGCACCCAATGCAAACGTTGATGAAAACACTCAGATGCATGCCAATTAAATAATTTTGGAGCCAACCTAAATGGAATGTGGCTTAAAATATATTTTCTTCCCTCTTCCAGAGAAGAAACATTGATTAGTTGTAGAAACACTATAAAAATGGCTTTGAAGTTAGACAAACTCAACTCTATGAATTATTAGGTTTGTGGCTCTTAGTTGCTTTACTGAGCCTCAGTTTCTCAGTCTGCAAAAATGGAAATAATGGTTCTTCCCTCACAGTCTGCTGCGAGGAAATGAGATGCACATGAGCTACCCTGCAAAGAGCCTGGCACCCCGCAGTTCCTCGGCTGATGTCACCACCTGCACCCGTCCCTCTCTCTGATCATGGAACGATACCCATGGCATTGCTTGCTATTTCTCAATAAAGTCTCACAGTCCCATACAAGCACACGTCATCTGAGGGGTTTCTGTGTTGGGCACCATACTAAGTTTCCTGCAGTATTATCTCATTTAATTCTCACACCAACCCTGTGAGGCAGGTACTTTTACCATCATCTCTATTTCACAGATGAGGACACTGGGGCTTGGCGAATGACAAAGAGGGGTTTGACACTAGTAAAAGGACTCCAGAACTCATGCTCTAGACAGGACACAATCTGTTTTCCAATATAGACATTTACTGAAAGATTTTTAAATGTAAGGAGAAAAGTAGATATAAGAAAAGTGTCTTGTCTTTGTGATGTGCTTAAATTTGATATTATTCTCATAGGATCACCTTATATTCTCTCTCTTATTTGATATTTAGGTGAAAAGTTCAGTTAATTGTAAATGTCAATGAAATAAATGAAAACAGGTACTGTCACTGTTATCCCATTTAGAGCTTTCACAAAATTAAAAGAAATGACAATGGCATTTGGGAAGAAATTAAGCTTTGGCCCATGCATGTAAAGGTAACCATTGCATAACTATGGAAAGGTTCCTGATCTTTCCAAGAAAAACTTTTGTCTTCTTTGCTTCACTACAAGAGGAAGATGGTACCAGAACACCAACCACTCTTTTTCAGTGGACACCTGAAAACAGCCGCCCACAATCCTGGATGCATGTAAGAATCACTCACAAAGCTTTTTAGGACTATAGGTTTTCTAGATCTGATGAATCAGAACCTCTGGCGAGGTGGGCCTGAGAAGCTCCCTCAAGTGATTACAGGCCACTTGATTCTAGAAGGAGAGAAGTTTTCCTGCCTCCAACTTGCTTGAAAGGGAGAGGCAGAGAACAAGGGACAACCTGGGAATTGGGGAAGGTCCAGATAGAAGTCCACCTCCATTTCTGACCTAAACAGAGTCTGGCAGGTGCTTGCTGGAGGCCAGAAGCACTGCCCACTGAGCCTGCATGCTTCTGAATTTGGCCATGTGTGTCCAGACTAGCACTACCCTTTCACAAAGGTCATAAGCCCCGGATTTTAAGAGGAGACCCTAACAAGGTGTAAGAGGACTGGAAGGACCCATGCTCTGGCCTCTGCCTTTTCAGGCTTACGTCACTTTCTGTACCTTCTGCTAGTGTCTCCAACCCGGAAGCTCGCTCATGTCTCTGAATTCACCTACACAGATTCCAGCCAATCGGCATGAACATGAAACATCCCCTCCTGAGACACACTCTCTATTTCCTTCCTCCCTCCCTCCCTCCTTCCTTCCTTCCTTCCTTCCTTCCTTCCTTCCTTCCTTCCTTCCTTCCTTCCTTCCTTCCTTCCTTCCTTCCTTCCTTCCTTCCATACCTCCCTTCTTTCCATCTTCTCTCTCTCTCTCTTTTCTATCTACCTCTATCATCTCCCTCCCTCCATACTATCCTTTAAAGCTCCTTTCAGATGAGTTCTTCAAAGAAGACTTCCTTGCCCGCCCTCTCCACCATCGAAGTCAGGTGGCAGGTCCTCTTTTAACTTCTGATTTCTTTGAGGTACTAGCCAGAGTTTGGCATTGCATGGTTATTAGTGGGACTCTTTAATTTCTGTCTTTTCCATTCTCATCTAGGTTTTGTGAGAGTTGGGCCTGGATTGTTCAATAAAAAAATTTAATTTCCTCCACTGTGCCAACACCTGTGAGGTCTCTAAGAGTCTGGTGGGGAGTAAAAGATGCATATTTGAGTAACTATTTATAGGAGCCTATAAGGTAGACCACAAAATTGTTATGGGATCAGGTTTTAGTCCCCCACAATTATCAAAGGAGAGACTAACCCTGTGAGAAGAAGTTGGGGGGCCTCTCTGCAGGAGGCTGAGGCAGCTGGATGTCAGTACTTCCTGTTACACCAAGACTGCTTGCTTTCCAAGTATCTCACCTACTTGTGCAGCAGCCTCACCTGTAAAAGGTCAGATTTCTAGTGGAGAGAGAACAATGTCGTCACCTAAAATGCAGACTGCTGCAGGCTCCATAACACTAAGAAGATGGACAGATGGCAAATAAGAGCATGAAGAGATGTTCAGCATCATCAACCACTTAAATCCACAATAAGGTATCACCACACAGCTCTCAGAATGGCTACAATAAAAACGACAGCACTAAACGCTGGTATGTCTGGGGAAACTGATTCACTCATACGGTGCTGGCGAGAAAGTGAAATGGTACAGCCACTAGGAAACGATGTGACAACTTCTTAAAAAAACAAAGCATACAACCACCATACAATTCACTGCTGATAAAGTTCATCACCTTCAAAGTTGTCTCTCCAGAGATAACTGGGAATATGTCCATCGCTTACATATCACACCTTCTGGCCACTGGTCAGGGGGATTGATTGATTGATTGGCTGATTTTTAAGCTGGGTTCAGTCTATCGGCTAACATTTTTTTTTCTTTTAGCCACAATCTAAGGGAAAACAGTATGGAAAAAATAATTTTTAAATAACCTATTCCTTAAAGGCTAGTGACTTTCACCAGGAGATATTTCCTACTAGATTTAAACTTTTTTTTTTTTTCCTAACTGTTGCTACTTACATAGAGTGGTTTGGGTTGTTTCCAATTTTTCTTCCTATAATGTTTTATTTGGAATAATTATAAACTTACAGAAAAGTTGCAAAAATAAAAATAGCACAAAGAATACCCCATTATCCTTTAACTAGATTTTGCTGTTTAATAACATTTTACTCCATGTTTTATCAATTATTTTCTTTCTGTTTCTGTCTCTTTCTTCCTCTCTCTCTTTATATATATGTATGTATGTATGTACCGATTTTTAAGGGTTTTACATACAATATGGCCTTTTATCCTTAAATACCTAGATAGTTCCTAAGAATATTCTTAGGTAGCCACCACACAGTTATCACCTTTAGTCAATTTAACATTGGTGTAATACATTAATCTATTATTCATGGTCTCAATCTGTCAGTTGACTCCAAAAATGTCCCCTTTCCAGCACAGGAGCCCCAGGAGGGTCAAGCATTGTATTTAGTTGTTCTGTCAAATGCAGAGGAGTGTTGAAAGGTCTTTCACTCTGAAGAATGTCAGCACTAAACTGAGCTGAGGGATGACACTTATAAAAGATCAGCATACATCTACCTTATTTTGTTTATGCTCTTGGGGATAAAAATCAAACTATTAGCCTCAGCTACTTGTGTATAATTTGATTTCTGAAATGATAGTGCAGCAGCCAAGATATTTACAGTGACGAACAAAATATTCTGGGTGTTTTTATGACACTTGTTCAGTGATACTTTATGGTAGCTCTAGGTCACACAAAGTAGTATTTGTAGGTGGAGAAAAGAGTTGGTTTAAGACAGTTATTTCCTGGCCAACAGCAGCTGCTGTGACATGTTTCCGAGTGCAGATGCACTGCTTGAAGAGAGAGTCTAGAGCCCTCCCCTGAGCAAAGCACCTCGTCTTATCTCCGCCTGCCTTGATTTCAATTGTGGCAGTGGGTTACAGTCATAATTTTGCATGGAGAATCACCTTGAAATTTTTAAAAATCAACTTCATTTACATAGAGTTTATATAAAATAAACATTTCTAAAGCTCCTCATCCATTCCTGAAGATCCAAGTTTCCCTCTAGTACTGTTTGATTTCATTCTGAAAAAATTTTCCTTAGCATTTCTTATGTAGTCTGGTGACAACTGATTGTCTCAGTTTCTTTACTTGTCTTTATTTTGCCTTCACTGTTGAAAGATATTTTTGCTGGATACAGAATTTTATTTGCAAATTTTTTCCTTTCAGAACTTCAAAAATGTTCCATGGTCTTTTGTCCCTATGATTTCTATGAGTAGTCTGTGATCATTGGAATATTAATCTTGTATGTGATTTGTCAATTTACTTTGAGCATTTAAGATTTCTCTTTATTTCTGGTTTTCAGTAGTTTGACTATGAAGTGTCAAAGCACAGTTTTCTTTAAATCTATCCTGTTTGGCATTTTATGAGCTTCCTAAATCTGTAAATTTATATCTCTCCATCTAGTTTGGGAAATTTTAGTCATTATTACCTCAAATGTTTTTTCCTTCCCCATTTTATCCTCTTGTGAGATATCAGTTACAGTGTGTTTGACTCTTCAATGTTTACAGATCCCATAGTTTCTATAATTTTTTTCAATCTTTTTTCCCCTTTCTTCAGAGTGGATAATTTCTACTGCTCTATTTTCAAAATCAGAGACCCTTTCATTTGTCAACTTCATTATGCAACTCAGCCCATCCTGTAATTGTTTTCCTTCAGAAACTTTTAAGACCTATAATTTCTATTTTTAATATTTTTTATTTCCCTACTTGTATGTTAATTATAGGCACATTTTTGTCTACTAATTAGAGTATCTGAATCTTCTCAAGTTTGACCTCAACTCTTTTGAGAAATGATCACATTTTCCTCGTTCTTCATATATCAAGTAACACTAACTCATGTGGGGAAAGAACAGTCGCATTTCAATTTTTTCAAATTATTTGATAAAATAGTTCGAAAAGAGCTCTATCTACTGAAATTTATCTGTTTTATCTATAAGGAGAACAGATAGCATGCAGAAAGAAATTAATATGTCCCTGCAATTACTATTTTGAACATAATATGTTCTTTATGCCATGAGAAAACAAAACAAAACAAAACAAAACAAAACAAAACAAAACAGACAAACAAAAAACCACTATCTTACAGACCAGATAAATTAGGGAGTGATTAATAGTATCTCAAAAGAGATTTTTTTTTCAACTTTACAAAAGATTTCATGGAGGATTTTAAAAATTGTATTGAAGGGTTTTCAGAACCTTAAAAATAGCAGAACCATTCATTATTTCTAATTAAATCCTAAGGTAAAACCCAGTGTTTGAGTCCCCCCAAACACTTTAGCATAAGAAGCCCCGAGGTCCTGAGTTTGGGTGCTCTGAGCCCTACTATTGGGTTTTGAAACACTTTTTCATAATCTTTAGGGTATAGGTAGTATAGTATGAAATCAATAAATTTAAGATGTTTCGCTTATAAAAATCCAATAATAAAACAACTTTTAGGGCTATCTGTCATATCAAGCAATTGATCCATAAGAACAAAAGTACAAAGAAGGGGCAAGTAACGAATTATAAACGGGTTTCCTTGTTTTTAATATCATGTTTAAAACCTGTGAGTAACCACTTATGCTGTTTATTTTCTTTAAGCACTGTTTGTCAAAGGACACAATCTCATGGCCTGATAATATTATAGAACCTATATGCATAGTAAATGTTCTTGGTTACATATTGTACTATTTCAAAATGTCTTTTGGAATTCAGATAGTTTGATAGATACCATCTCAGAATCCTATCATTCTCTTTCAAGTAATTTTCTGTAAGTTGTTTCCCTTTTTTATGAAGTGGTTTCTTGATGTGAGATATGGTAGAAAGCTATTGCAAACACCCTATTCACTGGAAGAGTTGGGAATGGAACTTGAAATTTCTAAAATTTTCAGTCTTGTTTCCTAGATTCTTTGGTTTTATTTTTCTCAACAAAATTCAATAATGAAAATCTCAGGAAACATAATGCCTGACACAAAGAAAATACTCACTAAATAGCAGTTTAAAAAATGTCGTTTATAGCCAGTTTATTCTGATATTACTGAAATTGAGCATGTAATTCAAAATTGCAAAGAAATAACACCATACTATGAAACGTGACTCTGGAAGAGGGAAGGCGCTGAGGGCCAGCCCATGTGCCTGCTTTGAAGTCTGTCTTCTTCTTTCTTGCTTAAGCTGTTACATTTTGCACGCCACAAACCCTTTGAGAAAACTACATTTTGTCTATGGCCATGCCGCCCTGAACAAGCCCGATCCCATCTGATCTCAGAAGCTAAGCAGGGTCGGGCCTGGTTAGTACTTGGATGGGAAACCACCTAGGAAGACCAGGTGCCATAGGCGTAAAAAATAATTTAAAAAATGGATTGTAAGCTGACAAGGTTCTTGCACTCTGTGAGGTCAACCAAGGGTTGCCTTGCCTAAAAATTTTTTTTAAAAGAAATAAAACTATGTTTTACTGAAGTGCTTTCTACCATTTCATGTTATAGGAAGGAATGAAAATAAGTTATGATGAAGGGTTCATGCTCCACGTGTGCTTTACTTGATTGTGACCTGAGAACAAACTTTGCCGCCAGAATATGGCTAATAATTTGACAATAATTATTTACTCATATGCTTTAAAATGTTTAACTTAGAACAATTTTTCTCATTTCTTTTTTATAGTCAGTAACTATAACAGTAACAAATTCAGACATAATGAATAGCATTATCAAAATGTCACTATCAATGCTAGCAATAACTGTAAGTCACCTGCAAGCTATTTTTAGTTAAAAAACAACTTTGGTTTTTAAGATGTGTGTGTGTGTGTGTGTGTGTGTGTTTGTGTGTCTGTGTGTGTATAATATACCTCCCATTACAAGACAGCTTATTACAGATATCAAAGTCATATCTTGTCCCCCCCAATTTAGAAACTGAAGGCCACAAAGCTAGAGTATTAGCCTAGATACAGGTGCTATTCTTGTATTCCCATTTTTAATTGCATGTGCATTTAAGGTTATAGCATAAGGAAATTGGGCTACAATTTTAGAGTGCTAACACCAACATGCATTTTTATTGTATGTATTATATACACAGACAATATGATTTTTATAAGATTGTAAATAAGAGAGTTCCAACCTCTTCCATTGAGCTGTTCTTTCTTCATCTCCTTTCCTGATTCCTCCCTGCTACAGCCCCCCTCACTTATGTACCCTGGTTATCAATTAAGGCCTCGACCCTGTATGATGAATCCCAAATGACATGTTTTGTAAATTTTGACATAAAGGCTCCCTGGCTAGATGCTACATCTTCTGATGCAGGTCCTGAGAATGAGATGGCCCATGCCTCTTGTGACTCATTAAAAAAGAAGACATGCTCTAAATGAGACCATGGATCTGGGGCATTTGTGTACATGTCACTTTTGCTTTTAAGTGTCTGCTCTTTTATGTTTTGATGAGGCTGATGTAAGTTGTAGAAGGTTTTTTGGTGGAAAAGATGTATTTGAGGATGAGGCTGCATCCCACAGGAAGCAGACCTGCAGGAAGCACGCAATGCACAGCACTGTCCCTTGTATAAACTTCTGTACTAAGTAAGGAAGCACCTTAATATTGTGACATGACATGATTATAAGATATGTATTTGTTTTGTTGGTCCCAGTGATATGATAAAGCCCTTTAAAAACTCAGGACAACCAGAATTTGGCATAAGAAATCAATGATTTATCTACTCATGGAATTTAATAATACAAAGCAAAATGGAATTTATATTCACTGAGTAAAGCATACTGCTGCATTGATTTCTGACCTACATAATATACATGCTCTGAATAAGAACTAAATCTTGGAAGAGTGGTTTTAGAGATGAGGTTAGGGAGGTTGATTAATGATACAGCTCATTTTATTTCATGTTTATGATTTTCTTTTACTTAAAGTGATCAATCTCACCAGACAAGAACTTTTCTATTTTAATGAAGAACTGGGGGTTATTTTGCTATATGCGTATGACAGATTTACGGGGTTCCAACATAGTGTTTCCAAACCCATCTAAAAAAATATTTTTATGAGCTGTAATCTCCTATTTGCAATACAATTTTGAGCAGATTTAGCTGTGTATGTGTGTTTCTGTGTGTGTGTGTGTGTGTGTGTGTGTGTGTATGTGTGTGTTTATTTCCTCACCTCCATTTTCTGCTCAATGTTATCAGCTGTTTTATCTTTGGCCAACTATTTTAACTCATTCTCAGTTTCTTCACCTCTAAAATGTCAATAAAAGAAATGTGCTAAATCTTAGGATTGTTGTAAAGATTCAGTAAGATAATAAATGTAAAATAAGTGTGTAAACACACAACAGGGCTAGTAGAAATTCCTTGGGACTGGAGCCAGTGTTACTTGAGCCTAGTTCAGGACAGCTAATTGGCTGCAATTATAAGGAAGAGTTGCGATTCAGAACCCGGGGACGTGGATCATGAGTCCCTTCATATTTTTGACATTTCTTGGTTATGACACATACCTCATTGCTTTGAGGAAATTTTTGAGAAAATCCATTTCGTGACGAATTCAGATGAGCCTAGTATCCAAGCATATGCTTATACCAGGACAACTGTTTTCATTTCAGCAGTGACAACAAAGAGACCTCTTGAATCCAAGCCAGTGAGCATGATGGTGATTTACAAAAAGGCACACCTGCCTGCGGGACGATGCCAGACCCCCACTGTCCTGGGTCCACTCGGCCACCTGTCAACAGTTTTCCAAGTCACTGAAGATTAGTGTCTCCATAATCACACTTGACCCTTCCTTTCCTTTATCTCTTGGAATAGCCCACTGGGAAATATATTTCCAAAATATTTGAATCTGGATTAAGTGTGGTCCTGTCCAGAAATAAATGAATTTCTGGCAGAAGAGTGAACATGAGGCACCTTAAACTGACAGCCGCTTTAGACCATTTGCTGTTAGTTGGAATACTGCATGAAAAGTCAGCACCTTCCACAGTCCCAGCTCATCCACTCGATTTTTTCTTTTCCTTGATTCCATATATCTGTATTTGAGAAAATCTCCCTCAAGCAATATACTTCTCTTTCCATTCCTATCATATTACATTATATATTTTTGTACTGTACTGTAAATTTTCATATTGATGCAATAAAAATCATTCCCTAACTGTGGCTCAGACGACTATTTAGTTGCTCATGGTTCATATTAACACTCTGGTGGAAGCGTCTTTGGGCAGTTCTGGTCTCAACGTGGTTTCTCATGCACCTGCAGGCAGCTGGCAGGTCAACTGGAACTGCCTCATGTGTCTGTCAGTTGGTGCTGGCTCTCAGTTGGTCCCTGTGTCTTAAAACAAGACGGCCCAGCCTTCTTCCTATGGTGGAGGGAGAGCTCCAGTGGCAGGAGATGTTTTTCAAGCCTCTGCTTGTTTCACATTTGCTAGTGCAGGAGAGGACTGACAAGGGACTGTGAAGACACCGAGTTATAAGATGAGCGGGCGTTCATTAGTCACTGCAGGCTGTTATTGTCATCTGCCACACGTGACAGTCAAAGCTCAAGGCAGCACCACTCCTACACATGGCCTTTCACTTGTCAGCTTTAACCTCCCGCTCTCTAGACCGACATTTTGTAAAGGGTATTACAAGTGTGGTAGGAAATATCTTTGGAATAATAACTGATTTTTTCCCTCAGGTATCCCCTCTTGCCTCTATGTTTCTCCCTGTCTTAAGCTGTTTTAAAAGATAGCTAGATTTTCTCAGGGAAGACAAGTTACAGCAAAATATAAGGAAAATGGAGCTCTTTGGTGCTTTTGAGTTTTAAAATTTTAGTTTCCCAGGAAATGAAAACGATTCATGGCATAAAGATTTAGATGGAAATCTGAGCAGAAAAGACCCAATCATTTAGGTGTATGGGACACATGTCCCCCATTTCCTGAATAGAAGCCAAACGAGGCCGGAAGCCCTCGCAGATGGCTGGACGGCATGTCTAAGGAAGATGGGGCCCTGCACATCCACACTGAGCTTCCTGCTCCTCCTCATGGAACAGATGGGTTAAGTGATGCCGTCAGTCCCCAAACAGTACGTAAGTAACAAAGAGAGCCACTGGATGTGACTGAGACATGTCTC